>JANITX010000002.1:50313091-50330469 GCA_027564395.1 Erythroxylum ulei
CATTATGTTCCGATCCTCTATTGGTTCTTTTACAACATATGCCATCATTTTGTCCTTATACCTACATATGATAACACATACCCAACATACTTTTATTGGGGGCTTTGTATGAGCACCCATATTTATCAACAAGTTTGTAACTGTGTTTTGCTCCTAGGGTGTGTTAACTGAATTCATAAGTGAATAGTTGTTCTTATCCTATATTTATGATGACAATATTACATTAAATTTGGTGCTTTGGTTGTAAATGGATGTGTTTGGACTTAAATGTTGAAGTTGAATGAATGTTTATGAGAGTTTTTGTATTTACCCATTATTAAGTTAATAGGAGACCTAATTGTATATAGGATCGTTATATTAGTTACTAAATTATCATATTTTGGTGTTAGCTACTACATTAGGCTCACTTTACACTTATCGTTATGTAAATGTAATAATATGATTATTATGATTACAGGAAAACCTTTTCTTTTTAGGTTGAATATCCATTATGATGAGACGATCAGTAGCTATGGCACATCATAGATGAGATACAAAGAAGCTTCGCAATAAGAAGTAAAGAGTTGCATCTTTTACCTCATGGGTAGTTACTTCTAGGTACCTCGAGCCCCATCACCTACCAGTAGCAGATATTCTACCCCTTTGTTCCGCCTATGAAGTATCCAACTTATCCACTCTCCATTTTATAATTTTGTTACGATGAAGTAATACCACACTCTACATACGAAGAATTTAAGGTACCGTTATACATAGACTAGGGATCATGAGAGAATTAGACTTAGAGACTAGGATGTAGAGGATAATCAAGTTTAACATCTGGATATAGTTCTTCAATATTAGAGAGATAATATATCAGAAGTTGGTGTTATAGTTTTATATACACATTCTAAGTTGATGAAAGAAAATTACTTGGGATGGTGACTTAATCATCCAATTTCAGTTAGTGAAATAATTTATCATAACATATATAAATCTAACATGTCGTCATAGGGAGAAAGGACTAAGAATGTCCATTGCCCATTAGGAATAAGGAATGAGATTGAAATTGGTGTGTACTCGTTGATATGTTTATAATGCAAGCTCGCATTCCTTTGGCACTTATCACACATTTCCATATGATCCTCAACATCTTTCTTTATGATTGATTAATAATATCCATAACTTAGCCTTTATTATCCTTTGTGCCAATATGGATGCCCCTGGTGTGCTTCACATGATATCCATTAATCATAGTGTTTCTTATAGCTTATTGTATTAGGCTTTTTTTCCTCCTAATTATGTAATAAATCTCCCTCCTAGATATATCACTTTACCATTATGTTCCGATCCTCTATTGGTTCTTTTACAACATATGCCATCATTTTGTCCTTATACCTACATATGATAACACTTACCCAACATACTTTTATTGGGGGCTTTTTATGAGCACCCATATTTATCAACAAGTTTGTAACTGTGTTTTGCTCCTAGGGTTTGAGTTTAACTTTGACTTCCATTACTTGGGTGCATTGCATATATTTGGAATGATACTTAGTTCAAGTTTCATTCTTAATCTCATATAACCCTTTGACCTAGTTTACTACCAACTAAGAGTTAGATTAAAATAAAATGGTTTGTAGTTTTAGATGGGTAGTCATGTTTTTACCTCTCACAATAAAGCCTTATGCTCAACTTCATTGCTAGGCATTTTCAACTTTTGCACTTGAATGTGTTTTATTTCTAAATCATAAGGCCTTTGAATCAATATTCCTACATCATTACTTTTTTGTCCTAACAACCCATCCACAAATCCACACATGGATATGCCTGAGTCTCCTACTTTTCTTTTGATTTTCTAATGACTCATTGGATAAGAAAGTCAACTATCTCTTGGGATTTGAATATAGCCCTAGGAAAGTTCATATATCAAACTATCTTAGTTTGATTGACTGTCTGACTAATCTTCCTAATCAATTTATGTAGCCTTTATCAAAATGGGAGGTCCATTTCTTTGTTGATGACATAAGCTTGAAAGTAAGAACTGAGTTTTTTGCTAAGACCAACATCCTGAAAGATGCTTTCTTAAGCATATTATAGCACATATCAAATTCTTGTAGTATTTTATTGATATATTATATAGTTTTTTTATTTATCCTTCTCACTTACTAACATAAAGCTTATTGCCTTAAAGGATACAACAATGTACACGTATAAAGTGTTAGCTATAAAAGGGTGGATAACAAAGGTAGATATGGAGGGTATGCTTTTAACTACTCAAAGGTGTGCTAACAACCATCATCCCACACAAATTCATTTAACTTCCTCAAAACCTTAAACAATGACAATTAACAATTAATAAACTTAGAGATAAAACAAAACTAGTAGTGCACCTTATTAATATTTGCACCTCCTTTACAAACTTGAGAGGGGTATGTTGACAATTATATCTATTTTTTGACAGTTGATATCAATTTTTCATAGAAACAATAGAACCCAAGAACTTCGTTATAGATATCCTAAAAAGTAATTAAGAAAAATGTTTCGTTATTCTTAATTAGTAATGATTTGAGAATTCTCTAGTCAGATTAAATTGGGATTATAAAAGATTATTTATAAATATTAGTTATAAATTAATTAATGGTTCATGAAAATTTTCGAAGGGGTGTAGTAGTTTCGCAAAATCAAGCATAATTAAAAATAGAAAATTAAATGCACGAATGCAAATAAAAAATCAACACCGAAATTTGTTAATGCAGTTCAGCACACCTTGCCTACGTCTACGAAACCCTCACCCAGCTTAATTACTTTTACTTGTGATACAACAATAGTTTTAAGGCATTACAGAGTCGTCTCTACTCAACCCTTGACACTACCCATCGTCCTCACAACCTGTGAAAGTATTTCACCTCCAATAGTATGACCACCTCGTACTAACCTCAACAGAGAATTTTGTCAATAATGTTTAATGGTAACGATACAAAATCAAAAACTATGTGATTAAACAATAACTAACATGAACAAAGATAACACTTGGGATAAAAAGTAAATCCCCTAAATATGTCGCTTCATCAACGAAAGAACAGGAAGTTGTCAACCAAGAAATCTACTGTGAACCTTGATATAGTCAATGAAACATCCCATGCACAACAGCCATAAAACGTCTCAAATCAATAAACGTTTCATCACCGAAACGTTAACCCAATAGAGCTACAACAACCATTACAACTGTTGAGGGTTTTTGCACAAAACCAACAACAAAGACAGCAGTTACAAAAGTCATGAAAGCTTTTGGAATTTTTACACACCAACACCAAAAACGGCAGCCACAAAATTACCCAAGATGACCCTCAATTGGCGTTCAACAATAGGAAAGAATGTAGCTGACCATCAACAATTATTCAACCCACTTACATCACCCAATCAACATAAAATGCCGCAACAAAATGGATTAATTATCAACATAAAATCAGCTACAAAATCCCCAAAGTTAACACTTCATCGATAATTAACAACTACCAAAGGAACATGTAAATCCAGAACAAAAGACAGATACCAAATTCAATGGATTCAATAATTAATCCAGCTCACAATTATATTTCAAAGGCTGAAGAAAGAAGAGCACAGTTGCAAAATCACACACACACTATGAACGATGACCTTGCCAACAAAGTCGTGAAACCTTGACTAAAAATTCAGCAATCCACCCACGTCAATTATCCTTCCAAACCACGTTAAATACACATTAGAAAAATATCTACTTAGGCTTCCAAAAAGAAGGACAACTCTAATAAAAACGCAGCTGCTAAATACCATCGACAATATCCCTTAGATATCCAGCTGCTATAATCAAGTTAAAATTCCAGAAGATCACCATTATCTCACAATAGGATATACATGCTAAATACCATCTTAATTAGGATTTTAAACTTCTCAAGCTTGTCTTGAAAAAGTCTCACTTAAATACAACTAAGTTCAATCATCAAATAATGTATAAAATCAAAAATTAAGATATCATGACCTATATCTTAACAATTCACAAGAATGAACATGATTAAATTTAAATATAGTAGACATTAATTTTGTAACCTATGTCTAGTTGGAATACTAGAAAATGAAAGGATAAAATTACACTTGCATAGATAGATTAAATCAAACTATTTTGTCATTCTTAGTATTTGGATGAATATGTCATGATGCTACATGTTAATTTTGATCAATGATTATAAATTATTTAATTTGAAGATTAAAGATAAGTTAAAGAGATTTTTAATTTATTTAATTATAATTATAATTTACAATCACTATTTAAATATTACGAATATAATGAGTCACATATATAGAGCAATTAAAGAGAAAATTAATTTAAATAAAATTAAAATTAATTGTGAAGTTTAAAAAACTTCAAGGATTAAATCTTAGATAGTTTATTTATTAAGATTAAATTATAATTATAATTAGAGTTAAACTTTAATTATAATTTATGGTTTAATTTAATTTGACTTTAAAAGAAACCTTAGTCTCTCTCTATAAATTGGAAAGACATAAGGGAGCTAGTACTTTTGTCAATCACTATCAAAAGTTGAGTTTTCTTTCTTTACTCTGAGGGTGTTGTTAAAGGTTATATAATTGGATAACTTGTGGTTGATGATTTCATTGAAGAGAAAAAGTAATACAAGATACCAAATCATGTTTACGTTTAACCCTTTTATTTCTTAATTCTTGTTTCAAATTACTCTCTCAAGGTTATCTGTTAGGGAATTATAAAAGCTTTTTTGTAAGTTTAACTAAACTAATCATGTCCTCAAGTCACTAGTTATTTTATGCTTTTGTATAAGTCATACAAACATATTTTTAAAATTTTAGTACCTAATACGACATTTAACTAACATTATATTATTTATGTTACATTAAAAACTTAATTTAGTATTAAAAATTTTGGAGACTAGATTACATTATAACCTTTCGGGTAAAGGACAAGAGGCTCTTCTGTAACTTAAATAATTTCAGAAAACTCTATAATTTTTATATTTTTTTAAAAGCTTCATATAAGTTTTATTTCTAAAAAACTTTCTCTTAAACTTTCATTAAAAAATAGCGACAAAACATATATAATGTGAACATCTTACCTAAATCAATCAAATGTTGTTAATATAATGAACCAACCTAGCTATATTATACCTGACATGGACTAATTAATTTCAATCGAAATTTATAATTTATTGTAGTTATCTTAAATTATTAGTTTAAGTAATATTTAATATAAACGAATAAAATTTAAGAGTTGAATTGAGTCATCATATTAATAATATTTGATTGGTCTATTCATGGTATTCATATATGTACATTTTGTTGTTATTTTGTGACGAAAGTTTGTGATAATAAGTTAGTTTAGAAAATTAAAAATCATAATAATTTTTTTAGAATTTTAAAATTTTAAAATTTGAAGTTACTTGAAATACATAAGAATCCTATACCTTTTGTCATATTCTTTTATTTGTATATATACTCAATTTTGTACTATATAGATTTGGTATGTAGTCATTTTGATAAAATATAAATCACTTTTATCATTTATTTTTAAATATTTGGGTTCGTTTTATTTTTAGGCTTAATTTTATAAGTTAGAGGAAATAATAAATAATGTTGAAGCACCACTCTCAAAAATAAATTCTTGTATTATGTAGCAAAAGTTTATAATTGTTAGTTTTGGGTACGTGTTAAGTATATTTTTAAATAAATGTTAAATGAAAATTTAAATGATACTGTTTCATCAATTATTTTATATATTAGTAAAACATTATAAAATAATTCAAAATTAAGTTACGAATGTGATCTAACTAATTATTAAAATATTTTTCTTAGGTAATTATTGAAACTTATATTAATAGAAATTGTTATTAGCTTAGGATGTTTGTAATGTTTTCTTAAGTGGTATTGTAATGATATTAATTACGAGCCAAATTTGTTTTATGTATGATTTTAAAAATAATGTCGTCTTGCTTAATACTATCATCAAATATGTCAAAAGTCAATGTATCGAGTGCACAAAGCTCTTTACTTTGCGAATGTCTGAAAAGGATCATAATGTACGCAATCTTTTTTTTATATTTTTACAAAGAGGTTGTTTCTGTAACTTCAACATGTGACCTTATGATCACAAAAAAGTCACTTTGTTAAAGGGAAAATAATTATATTAATAAAATGAAGTTACAAAAAAAAAGTGATCCGCGGTATACCCGTTGGATTTCAAACAACAAATGACTACCAGTTAAGGAATAACAAGGTTGGGGGCATTGGGTGGAGGGTCAAAGGGTTAAGGGTAATCTGTCTGACCATGCAAGATTGTTGAGAATTAGGAGCTTCCAGATCTCATTAATGACTTCCCCTGTTAGTGTTTCCACGGTTTTGCTTTTGGCCTCTAGTTATGTCAAGTTCCTTTCCTTTCAAATCACATAAGTTGTTAGATCCATAGCTAGGATAAAGAGCCCACGGTCATTATTCGAGATGGAAGAGTGATTTATCAACTAGTGGGTGAGGTTTGATAGCAAGTTCTTTGACGTGTTCTAGCTACATACACTCTTTACGTGGTCCCAAATGACGGTCACAGTGGAGCATAAGAATAAAAGATGGTCCTAGGATTCAACATGCATTGAGTAGAGTGGGTAAACTCGATTGATGTCTAAGTATGAGAGCCGATTAGTCGTGCTCAGTTTGTTCTTCATGATTAGTGAGACAAGGAAGGAAACCTTGGGAGGAGGGGGGTGGGGGTGAGATTTATACCAAACTATGGTGTCCCAAGGGACTTTACGATTTCTCAATCTGAGAAGATCAATGATGCGCTTACTCGACAGCTGGTGAGTAGGTTGGTCCTTCTAAAGAAAGAGATCTGAGCTGTCAGAATTGGGTGGATAGAGTGGCTGCAGATATTGAAGAGCTTTTGGAAGTTGCTAGGTGTTCCCCCTGATGAAGAAGCTAAGCTTGGTGGAGATGGGGAAAGGTAAGAGACTGGGTCGGTATCTTGAAGTTGGAAGAGGGAGCCTTGACCAGACTAATTGAAAAAACCAAAATGAGGCTTTTTTCCCATTTCCAACTATACAGCATACATCACTCGGGATGGCATTCTTTAGAAGGATCAGTTGATTCAGGAAATAGGAATGAGAAGGATTGCTAGTGATTTCCCAAATACACCTTCCCTGGAGAAAGTACAAATGGAGCCATCGAATCCATACCGATTGTTTATCCTGTAATATCCACCATAAGTGCTTAAGAATAAGAGCTTGATTGGTAAGTTTCAATGGAGAGATATTTAATCTCCCTTCAGCTTTAGGAACACATAGCTCAGCCCATTTAACTTTTGGAATACCTCTGGTCCCATTGGAATGATCCCAAAGGAAGTTCCTAAAGAGCTATTCGACTGTTTTGATAACATTCTTGGAGAGGAAAATATGAGAGCTCCAATAGATGTGGAGGAAATTAAGGACGGTTTTAATTAGTTGAAGCTTTCTCGCAAAGGACATAAGTTTGTTAACCTAAGAGTGCAGCTTTTTTTGAATTTTTCAATAAGGAGAAGGCTTTCAACAAATCGTAGCAGCCTTATGGAGATGGGAAGTCCCAAGTATAGCAGTGGTGGAGGCTTCATCTGCATACCAGTGACAAAAGCAATTGTGGACTCAAGAGGTGAGGCTCCTTAGGGATAGGATGAAATGATTTTTTTGGAGATTGATGTGTAGCCTAGAAATTCTGGTGAAGAGGTCTAAGGACCGTATGAAGACTCCAATAGAGTACAAAATGTGTAGCCCAAAGTAACTTTACTAGTTGCTTCCAAAAATCAAATATGTCTTTTTTCTAAAAGAGTATTACTATGGTTATGAGAATTAAAACATTTTTTATTTTCCACCTTCCATATCACTAAGTTATAGATTTATAAATTAAATATACCAAAATTGTCATCTCAAATTAAAATCTTGAAACTCGAATTTCGATCTTCTACATTTTAATACTTCGGATTAAAACATAGTTTAATACAACAATATCTTTTAAAGTTAATTTACTATAAAATATAGAAAAAATGTTAATTTACTATAAACATAGTTGTATACAACAATATCTTATTAAGACAAAGATTCATTGATTAAATTACACAATTCTTGCTGACCTTTAACCGACATTTAAGAACTCCATTTCAACTACGAGTCTTTTTAACATCTTTATAATTTGTAAAAGGACTCAAATATACACTCGTATAAAAGATAATTACTATTAATTCCTACTCCATAGTAGTCCACATTAAGGCAAATAGGTCTAAATATACTCAAGCTACTTTAACTGCGATGCTTTCCTAAGAATCCTTGCGATCTTCTGATAAAACATAGTTGATTTAACGAAATCTCGAATAAGACTAATTGTGAGTTGGTCACCCATAATTAAGCTCACCATTTGGAAATGTATCGATCACCGAACATGATTTTATTCGAATGCCTCCAGTATACACGATAAGGACTAAAGCTAGTATAAGGAGTTGAATGTAAGTTCGGCATTTCCAAATGCTGGGGAGTCTCCATGAACAACTGAAATTAAGTTGACAAGGTACGAGAAGTCAGTGTACTTTGCTCTTGAAAATATGACTTTTCTCCCATAAAATAAAACCCCGTGAACTGATGTCCTCTGTGCTTATTTTCTTTCCAATCGTACTTTTAAAATGTTCATTTGTTTGTTTCTTAATTTTTATATATAATTAAGGGACAGATTATTAACCCTCTAATCCCTAATTAAGGTTTTTAAAAGGAAAGCTTCAGAGATGTTTAAGAAATTAATAATTTCTTAAGATCCGAAGGCATCTCTTACCAACTATACTTGTCCAAATAAAGTGAGGAATTAATTTTAATTTACAGAATTCCAAAATAAGCCTAATCTTCAACTAATTTTATGTATGTATGCATCAAATTTCCAATTAAGTAGTCATCAGTGGTTGCGTCATATGACTTTTCTAAGGTGGCAACAACCAATTTCTCCGGAAGTACACCTCTTAAGTGTTTATATAATCGCATAACAAAAAATGAGAGACCTGTGTCTAAAGCTTCATCTACTCCATATATTTATAGGCACATGGAGTAAAGAAAGTCATAGACAAATCCCAAAAGATTTGCATGAAAATTTTGGTCACTTCATGCGTGCATTTTGTGTATAAGGACGGTGTCCTAAAGATGTCAACAATGCGGTGCTATTGATTCTTTCTTATTCACTTGCCAACTTATTTTTCAACCTGTAGACATTTTTTTCAACAGGCTGTGTGTTCCGTAGCCTCTTTGATGCGCTATTCAGCCGCCATTTTCACTCGCAATGCCCAAAAAATCACCTTTAGTGTCAAACACTAACGTATATCCCCTGCGATATTGTTGTTTTCCAATATATAACGTCCTTCAATAACTCCTTTGGTTTGACAATTCGTAAAGCAACTTTGCTTTCAAATAATTTTATGTCTATCGAATTTAACCTTTAAACATGTATGTACAGGAATGATAAGAGTTACGTCCAATGCAATACTGTATTCATTGACGCAGTGAAAATGGTTGAAACCTGGGAAGTGAGTACAACTGGATCAGCCATACCTGTAGTGAAAATTCAAAGCAAGAAACCCTCGCTTTCTCAGACTCTCTCTCTCTCTTCTTTCGCATTTACACCTCTCCCTCCCCACCATAAATGCTATTGCACCCTCTCAATACGCTCTGCAATAACTCCTTTGCTGCCACATACTCTCCACCTTTTCCCTTCTTCTTCTCTTTCTCATCTTCTTCAATTTCCATCTTTCCCTTTCCTCTCTGTCTCTTTCTTCTGTTTTCTTTTTTACATGGTCATCCTTTACTCTCTCTCTCTCTCTCCCCCCCCCCAGTGCCCTATTCTTTGGGCTGTTTATGTCACCAACTAAACAAACTGGAGAGCAGACCCCTCAAGCTCTAACAGCTATCTTTCTAGTTCCTCCTAAAGCTTAGAAGCTAATCAACACTTGTTTTATTCGACTATCCCAAGAACTTGAGGGAGGTTTCGCCTTAAAGCTTTTGTGCTGGTAAGATATCACACTGACTTAAATAATCTTTTTCAGCATCGAATACCTGTAAATGGTACTCCAAGTCCGCCATTGACGTCTATATGGAAATATCCAAGATCCTACATTTATCTATTTCATAAAAAATTTTTCAACTCCTAGATTTATGATTTTAGCGTTAATGTCTCTTGCAGATAGGGTCGGAGAGAGGGAGAGAGAAAGAGAAGGGAAATGAGATTAACGAGAGCTTAGTGGGCGTTACATTCTTGGGAGTTGGGGTGTTGAAATTGTTGGCGGTGTCAAAGGGGTTCACTCAATGTCAACTCTTGACGCTATAATTTCCACTTGTAGTCTTTTGGCACGTAACACTAGAAAGGCCCTAGACTTTTTCTTGGTAAACCAAAATCCAAAGTCATTTGCGCGCTTTTACTACTTGTATTAATCTTGTTAGCTTGCTCAGACAACTTCAAAAGAAGCTCTTAAGCTAACCCCACAAATACTAACCTTAACCATTACATATTAAACAACAACCAGACAAGAGCAAGAAAAGAAAGAGATGTCTGCTGCTTAGGGTTTGTGTGGAACCGACCTTCCGTTTACGATGGAGTTTGAGGGAGGAGAGAAATTACAGGATTCCTCTCTTCATCACAGCGAGTAAATCAAGGTGTGAAGTCTTTCTTGTTCAATTTCTCTCTCCATTTTTTCCTTTCTCCCACAAAGAATTGTTACTCTACTGCTTTAATCTTCTGGTTATCCTCGAGCATGTCTGTGGGTATATTATTCCATGGATTCTTTTTCTGTCTCTATTGGATC
Source organism: Erythroxylum ulei (assembly GCA_027564395.1). Taxonomy (NCBI): domain Eukaryota; kingdom Viridiplantae; phylum Streptophyta; class Magnoliopsida; order Malpighiales; family Erythroxylaceae; genus Erythroxylum; species Erythroxylum ulei. Next base: position 50,323,926 of record JANITX010000002.1, read on the forward strand.
TACCTTTCTTTGTAGTGGTGTGACGATTCTAGTTTAGCTATTTTGGTATTTGATCATCATCACCTCGATGTCCCATCCTTTCACCGAATGAAATATGCTTCTCGGACCACCTATGTACTTAAGCTTGGAAGACTAGGTTTCTCAATAAACACTCTTCGTGTATGAACGAAGAAGAGATTTAGTGTGTGCGTCTGTCAAATCCAGAGAGACAGAGAGAAGGCTTGCTTGTGTTTCAGGTCTGCTTATACGTTCCTACAAGCGCTGCTTGTGCAATACAAATCACATGCCTTAAAAGGTTCAGATATCTAATTAATATATTTTCAAGGAAAAGGTTTGGTTTGGTTTTTCTTGTTAGTCTTCTCTTAGTGTATGTAAATCCTTACCAACTAAAGTTCTTGAGCATTTATTAACATGCCATCTATCTGCAGTGGATTATTCTTTTCCTTCCATTTTCTGTTGTGAGCACAGATTGAAGGGCATAGCTTCAAGATTTCTGTAGTTTAAGATTTATCAACATGTTCCAATCAAACATGTTTGAGAGCCACCATATGTTTGATATGACACCAAGAATTTCCGAAAGTGATTTGGGGAAGCTGAAGGATGATGATTATGAGACTAAATCAGGCACCGAAACAAATGACCATCTCTCCGGTGATGAAGATCCCAACCAACGCCCTAAAAGGAAGCGTTACCATCGGCATACACAACGTCAAATCCAAGAGATGGAAGCGTAAGCAATTGTAGTTTATAAAGTCTACTTAACTTTATATATTGGACGTAATGGAGGTGTAACAAGACTTTAATAACCGTGTCACGCCAATGACTGAGCTCTTGGTATTTTTGACGTTTCCAGTTTTTTCAAGGAGTGCCCTCATCCTGATGACAAGCAAAGAAAGGAGCTCGGTCGCGAGTTAGGATTAGTGCCTTTGCAAGTCAAGTTTTGGTTTCAGAACAAGCGCACCCAAATGAAGGTCGTGGGATCTTCTATGATCTACTTTCCCCTTCATTTTGACTCCTACCTTATTATGAATTAGTAAAAGCTTGTTGAGACGAGAAGAACCCTTCCTTCCTTGTGTTTTTAATATATCTAACTTAAAAAGACATCGATTTAAATTTTAAGGCTATTTATTGGTGTTTTAAATTCATTATTGCGCCTGCTTGAGTTGGGCAGAATCACTACTAAAGACTATTAGCTGGGTTATACAATTTGTGCAAATACAATTGGCGATTGTACTGGCAATCACTGGTTATTTCTTTGCCATTCGCCACTTAATATACGTTAATATGCTTTTTTCCTACCTAATTAGTTACAGAATTTCCTTTTTCCTTTGGTTCCCCTTGTTTTGTTTTCAATTCATATTTTACGCAAGAAATACGATACACTACACTAATATTTAGAACTTTGTTTCCAACTATGGAATTAGCTTCCATTGCTAATCATTGTATCTGTTGCAGGCTCAACATGAACGTCACGAGAACTCAATTCTCAAGGCAGAAAATGAAAAACTTCGTGCAGAAAACGGTAGGTACAAAGAAGCCTTAAGTAATGCCTCATGCCCCAATTGTGGAGGCCCAGCTGCTCTCGGTGAGATGTCCTTTGACGAGCAGCATTTGCGAATCGAGAATGCTCGTTTAAGAGAAGAGGTAACTAGTGGAACAATGGAATTAATATATGTTCGATTATTGTTGAAATATAAAGGGGTTTTATTTGTTAACATTACAGATTGATAGAATATCTGCAATCGCTGCCAAGTACGTCGGCAAGCCCTTGGCTTCTTTTTCCCAGTTTGCTCCAAATTTACCTCCTAGGTCTCTTGATCGGGGACTTGAAAGTTTTGTTGGCGACATGTATGGAGCTACAGACCTTCTTAGGTCGGTTACTAGCCCCACGGAGGCGGAAAAGCCAATCATAGTTGAACTTGCTGTTGCAGCGATGGAGGAACTCATGAGAATGGCTCGGACTGAGGAACCATTGTGGGTTCCTGGTGAAAATGGCACTGAGGTGCTGAATGAAGAGGAATATCTGAGAACTTTCCCTAGGGGAATTGGGCCAAAACCATTGGGATCAAGGTCTGAAGCTTCGAGAGAAACTGCTGTTGTTATTATGAACCATGCTAGCCTTGTTGAGATTCTCATGGATGTGGTACGTTTTCGTCATCATGAATTGGAAATTGTAATCAATACAGAAGAATGAAGAGATATTTAGATGAATAACTAAGTGCTGCTTTATGCAATATTGTTTTCCAGAGTCAATGGTCCACTGTGTTTTCCGGTATAGTATCTCGGGCAATGACCCTGGATGTTCTGTCAACAGGAGTGGCTGGGAACTATAATGGAGCCTTGCAAGTGGTAGTCAATATGTTGAACTTCTTCAGTACACTAATATGGTTTGTTTGTATTTTGATCATTGCATTATTAACTTGGCAAGAAAAAAATTTTCAGATGTCAGCAGAATTCCAAGTACCTTCGCCACTCGTGGCAACTCGAGAAACTTACTTTGTGAGATATTGTAAGCTCCATGCTGATGGGACTTGGGCAGTGGTTGATGTTTCCTTGGATAATTTACGCCCTAGCCCTATATCCAAGAATAGAAGGCGACCATCAGGTTGCTTAATAGCAGAATTACCAAATGGTTACTCCAAGGTAGTAATTCCAACTCTTTGTTATTATTCTTATTCTAGAAAATTGAATTCTATCTAATAATAAACCGTGATGTATGGTTGTGCAGGTGACCTGGGTTGAGCACATTGAAGTGGACGATAGATCGGTTCATCATTTATATAAAAATTTGGTTGACTCTGGTCTTGCTTTCGGAGCAAAACGTTGGATGGCTACCTTAGATCGACAATGCCAACGTATTGCAAGTTCAATGGCAATTAATATTCCAGTGGGAGATCTTTGTGGTACTTATAGTCGTTCCTCAAATCCACTTGATAAATATTAACTGTAGTGAATAAGCACACTTACATCTTCATTGGCAGTCATAACAACTCCAGAAGGAAGGAAGAGTATGTTGAAACTGGCTGAAAGAATGGCAATGAGCTTTTGCACAGGCGTTAGTGCTTCTACTGCACACGCATGGACAACATTATCAGCAACAGGCTCTGATGATGTAAGAGTCATGACCAGGAAGAGTATGGATGACCCAGGCAGGCCTCCCGGCATCGTTCTCAGCGCTGCAACTTCTTTTTGGATTCCGGTTCCAGCTAAGAGAGTGTTTGATTTCCTCAGAGATGAGAGCCAACGAAGTGAGGTAATCAAAGCCTAGCAATTTCAGTTTGTGGTTGTCCAAATAAAATTGGAAGAAAAATATAAAGAAATTAATGTTTTGGTGAATTTACAAATTTTCACCCAAAAGCAAGGATAATCGTATAAAACGAAAGAATTCTACACTGTTCATAGTGACAAATATTTCCTTACTAAATATTATTACAGTGGGATATCCTTTCAAATGGTGGGGAAGTTCAAGAAATGTCTCACATAGCTAATGGACGGGATCCTGGAAACTGTGTGTCTTTGCTCCGTGTAGATGTAAGTTGAACGAATTGTGTTACAGTTTTTCTTTTACATAATCAAACTTGCAGTCTGATATTTGCGTGCAAATGCCAAATGTAGAGTACAAACTCAAGCCAAAGCAACATGTTGATACTCCAAGAGAGCTCCACAGATTCTACAGGCTCATATGTAATATATGCGCCAGTGGACATTGCAGCAATGAACATTGTACTGAGTGGTGGAGACCCAGACTATGTTGCGCTACTTCCATCAGGTTTTGCCATACTTCCTGATGGGCCTGAAACGAGCTCTGGTGGAGGAATTAGCGCTGTTGGATCTGGTGGCGCATTAATCACTGTTGCTTTTCAGATCTTAGTCGACTCAGTTCCAACTGCTAAACTCTCCCTTGGATCAGTAGCAACTGTAAACAGCCTAATTAAGTGCACAGTTGAAAGGATCAAGGCCTCAGTTATGGGCGAGAATGCTTAACCCTGACTGAATTTTCGTAAGTTCACCCTTCTCGTCTCATTTACATTTTTTTATTTCTTTTCAAGTCAGAGAGCATTTTAATGGTGTTCTTTTTTATCCTTCACTCTAAGTTGGAGATAGTACCTACCTTATCATTTTGGAATCTCCTTACTCTAATTTGGGACAGAACATATTCCCTGTCACACACGATATGTTTCATTATTTTGGCAGCTAGCCCACCTTAAGTTAGGAGAAAGGCATGACATGTCATATTATCTTGTAAGAAAATTGTTTGAAACGTGTTCAAATTAATTTGCATTGTAAAATATTTTCAAACTAACGTCCAAATCGTTACTCTAGGTGCCTTATCAGAGTTGTGCTATGTCCATATGGTAGCAATATTAGCAAAGCCAATTGCGGTCGTTGTATTGATTGCAATTAACCGAAGTGCTCAAACATCATAGTCCCATTAAGTTTGCTTAACGTCAAATATTTGTTGGTTATAATAGTACCTAAAGGACATGACTAAAAACCCTAATGCCAACGAGGAATCTTAGTTTCATGAAATCGTAACATATAAAAGCCTCAATTTCGACCTTTATAAGATTACGGGATCAATAAACCAACCAATGTCTTTATTCTCTTTTCATTATTATGTCATTTTGGTATCAGTCTTCTAACCCTATGCAATATTCTTCTGCAGCTAGAACAAGAGAGAAGGGGAACTGATCAAGAAAAAGAAAAACAAACGATCTATGGAGTAAAGCCTATAAGGAGTATGATGTTTGCTTCAAAATACTTGAAAAAAAGAACAAAAAGTAGAAGTCAAGAACGCACCTTGGATGATCCTTGCCTTTGTGGTGTCTGTCAAGGCACAGAATTGAAGTAAAAGGGAGACAAGCAAGAGTTTTAGGTTCGGGTATTGACTTCCTTTGCCTAATGAAAGTAAACTCTCGTTGTTTTTGTATTCACTACCGTTTAAGTTGTCTTGTCGCTCAGGGAGAGGTTAATTAGCGAGTGGGGCTTGTTAGTTAGGAATAGTAAGTGTTATTTGTATTGGAATAATCAATGCTTTGACCTTCGCTTCCCTATCTCTGATATGTTTGACCTACCGTTGATGTTGATTGCTGTTTCGTCTGTCCTTTGCAGAAATCATACACCTCGTGTTAAACGGCTTTCATAGTTTCTCGAATCTTTTTCACACGCGCAAATAATTAATCTTCACTAAATTTGCACGTGTGATTAAATTTCGTCCTCTTGTCATGTTAAAAAAAATCATGTGATAACATGAAATAAATTAACTATTGTCTATTAATCATGTATTTAACTAAATATAAATTAATTTATCTTAATTTTTTCATTATCTAATTAAACTCAACACTACAAGAAATATCACATTTACCGACGGATTATTCTGTCGGCAAACTCGATATTTTCGTCGGAAATTAAAAACACCGACGGAATGCGACGATAGACGGAACCGTCGTTAACAAAGCTGTCGTTATTATTTATCAACGGAAAATGATCCGTCGGTGTATTAACAACGGCCTACCAACGGAAAATAATCCGTTGGTATTATGTACCGACGGACATTGATTAAAGTTTCCGTCAGTGGATTGCATACATCATCGACGGATGTCTTCCGTCGGTATACTTTACGGACGGAACAACCGTCGGTACGTCTAGATTAATGACAATGGTAAGTTGTAATAGGTACCGACGAAAATATGAATCCGTCAGTAATTGCATTGTGATACCGACGGGGTAGTGGACGTCGGCAAATGTAAATCAGTTTTTATTACCGACGGTATGATAATGACCGTCAGTAATACTTTCACTCTTACTGACGGTATTAGATAATCCGTCGCTAATAAGTTTTATGAAACTATACCCATTTCATCATCTTGTGATAAATGCATATTTTCAAGAGTTCACTTACCTATGTATACTATCTTAATTTGTATATATGTATATATTTGTATAATCAGAAAATTAGATGATAATATAGAGTTAAAAGAATATAAATTGGTAATGAACACATTAAAGTGTACATAAATTCTTATATTTGTAATTGAAACATAATGAGTTCGACTATCTAAGGTTGTAGTGATCGCGGGTGGTCCTCTTTTGAACTTCCCTTCAACTGTTCCATCTCCTGTCTCAGCTGAGCCATTTGCTCCATCTCTTCTCGCATCTTTGCCATTAGCTCCATCTGCTCTCTCATCCGTTGATCCATCTGCTCTGCCCGCCCCTCTTCCAAATGAGCTATCTTCTCCATCAATGTTTGCACTGTGCCCCAAAGCTCGATGACTTCGTTATTGTTCGCTGGCCTAGTTGACACTGCTGTACTGGACATGAAAGATTGCGAATAACATGTGTTCGCATGAACCTAGGCCAAATATCCTGCCACGACGATCCCTACCATCCACAGCTTCAAGATACGTCTAAGTCTCATCTACACGTTGTTCCTTTTGAAACTGTCGCTGAATGATTTGTTGTAATTGGTCCTATAAGATATGAAAACTTTACATTAATAGGAAGGGATCATTATTAAGAAATATATAAAATACATTAAGGTGAC
>JANITX010000002.1:50351373-50364691 GCA_027564395.1 Erythroxylum ulei
CATCTTAACCAACCATCATAATTATAATGATTATATTCATTCTCATTCCTCACTATATTCATTCCTATTCCCATTCCCATTACGCTCTATGAACCAAGCGCCCCCTAAGACCTTAATGTCTCCCTTAAAATGAGGTGAGATTGGAATATACTTAAGGTCTGTTTGATTGAACAGTTAGAATAGATAAGGAATATAATAGTTATTCTGAAGAATAAAAAAGACGAGAAATAAAAAAGAATGAGTATTACTTTGTTTGGTTTACTGCTAAAGAATTTCTATGTCAGTGTTTGATTTGAAAATATAAACTTGAAATGAGAAAGGAATAGGTAATAAAAAGACCAAAATATCCTTATTGTTATTATGATGATGATGTTGTATCATCATCATCATCATCATCATCATTTTTTTTTTATTATTAATTATTATTACTATTAATTTATTATTCTTCTTCTTCTTATTATTAAAAAGAATAAAAAAGTCTTCAACAAATAACTCTATTTTTGGAATAGCTAAAGACACCTTATGATGATCTTTAGCTATTCATAAAAATTAAGATTAGGTATTCTTGTATTTTTGTCTAACCAAACAAAAGATTATTTAAACTTTAAGAATATACCAAGAATAGAATTCGTATTCCTGTGAACCAAACATGCCCTTAAAGCTATTGTTTTTTAGTGTTCTGGAGACCCAGAAAAATAAAATATCCAATTCTCCGTGCCTTTTTCGTTTTTGGATTGAAAAATTTAGGGAAGACAATTTTTGACCAATGGGCTTAAATTTAGTTGTTTTCAATGGACCGGTCCATGGGTTAGGTCCAAGCCCAGACAAACTAGAGGTCCAATTATTCTAAACAAAACAATAACATTTTACTTAAAAGAGTTAGACCTTGGTAAGCTTGGATCTGGACAACCCAAACTTTGATATAATTAAAAAAATATTTTATATTTTTAATTTTAAAAATTATTTTCAAAAACCTGGCAAGGCCCATTTTCATCCCTAAAAAAGCCTTACAATTGAGCTAAGCAATGTTTTCTTTGAGGCTAAAGGTGTAATTTACATCTCATCATTTCACAAAAAATCTAGTTGAAGTCCTTATTATTATTATTTTTAGTATTATTTTACATCGATGTTTTAAAATTTTGACTAGGGAAAAGTTTAAGATTTAAAAGATTCAACCAGTATTATACTAGTTTAAAAGATTCAACCAGTATTATACTATCATAAAATCAATATTAGATTGAATAAAATTAAAGAATTTAAAGTTTAATTAAAAATCTATTACTTTGTAAAAGTTGGCTGATTAATTAATAAACTGATCGATTTTTAACAACAAAAATTATTAAAACAAATTAAACCAGAAAGTTGAAAATTAAATCAAAATGTTGGGTAGTTTACAGTTTTTATGATTAAATCGACAAAATCGATTCAGTTTTTTAATCATTACCTTACATTTTAATATTACTATAATAGTATTCATTACATCATAATATTACTAAAATCATGTTTAGTCCAATTCGTATAGGTATTTAGGTCATATTTGCATTTATTTTACATATTCATTCATTTATCTTAGTAGCATTTTTAGATTAATTTATTTATTTTCATTGAGTTTGTTATTTAATTTTATTTTCTGATTTTTTCATAAAAGACATGAAATTTGCCTTCAAATTAGACTTAAGAAGTTGCCACTGCAACAGGTGAATAAAAGAACAAAAGGACAGCACGACAATAAGTTAGCAACCAAAACGACATAGTAAACACAGTTGGGAAGAGTCCAAAACGCAACGAGGGAGTGACGTTTTAGAGGGTAGAAAACGTTTCTGAAAGGAGGACTTTAGAATGATAACAACGTTTAGTTTTTTAAAATGGAAGAAACGCACAACACACATGGGAGCAAATTGAGGAGAGGCATGTTAGACTATTTTATGTCCCATGTAATTTATAGATTGAGTCCCATGAAAAGTACCCAAGATAATGGTTATTGGGTATTAAATTATTGGGTCTCAAATGGGTCACGGGCCCTTTTCCTCTCTCTTCCACTTACCAAAGGACATGTCCGTTGGGAATGTTATATAAGTTGAAAGCAACTTATTGAAACAAGATGATTCTAACAATTCTGAACCATTGAAGAATTTCCTAAAGGAAGAAGACGAGAGGAAATAAAACGCATTCAATAACGACAAACAATCATGGATACAGGTACGCCAATAAATATCAATCCAATAAAAGTTTTACAAACAAAACAAATTTGCATTAAGACCCATATATCTCATAATCTACAAAGTTCCAAGGGCTTTAATTCCCTTCAACTAAGAAAAATAAACTTGACTATCAAAAGTCATAGTTTTCCATTGGTGTATATTAAAGAAAAGAAGAACATAAAACTAGTGATGAAGCTAGAAAAACAAATGAGAGGTTGCCCTTTTCCTCCTACCCTAAAGCCAAATATCCAGTTGATTTGTCACACTTTCTTGTTGATTTTATCTCTTTATTTTAATTATTTGATCTAAAAATTAATTAACCCAGATACTACTCACCAAATCTGGTTAAAATAGAATTTAGAAATCTTAAAAACTCTAAACTGTTTAACTATGAATATGTAGCTACTACTAAATATGTTCATGCTTAGTCGTTAATAACATTGGTGTTAGCTCATGTCTTTTTCTCTAGTTGCAACTCAATTTATGGCTTTTTGATTCAATTTAGCTCAAGTATACTAAAGAATACCTAAATACAAAAGATAAAGTAAATCTCTTAGATTGAACTAAAAATTGTACACAAGAAAAGACAATTAAGAATCAAAATAACAATATTTAATAACTTTATCAAGTCTTCCCAAATGTATCTTTTGCTTGTTCTCGACTAAAACATGGTTAAAATAAAACAACATAAATAATATGGTTCCATTAGTTCACTTCTCATGAAATCGAAGAGCATGCATACCTTAAGATTCAAACCAATCAAGATTAAAGCAACAACGTAACATACTTCATAACTAAATTTCACAAGGAGATACATAGAAAGATAAACTAAGACAATGTTATTCTAGCGCATGCGCATACATGAATTTCTGGTGAATCTCCTCACGGTTTTCACTTATACCACTCATATGTTTAATGGTTGATTGTTCTGCTCAAGTTCTTTTAATGTAAATGCTCCACTATATGCTTGCTTATATGCTAAATCTCCACTAGTTAGAGTATGCACAAGCGAAAATAGAAAAGGGCTTTCCTTATTAGTTGTAATGAGGCCAAAGGTAAAGGTTAGTTTAAACCATAAACATTAACAAAGCATTTAAACAAAACTAGGGAACAAAAATGTAGATCAAACAATGAAAGTCACCTCACTCAAAAGAATTTAACTATTAACTTTTTTTAAGAAAAGATGAAATATAAATGTCTTATGTTTTTATTGCCACTCCAAGGATAATTTTTCTTGTTGCTACTCCAAAGATAATTTTTATTTTTTAATAAATAAAATAATATTTACAAGGCACCTGCAACACTAAAGACTTCGAATCCCATATTTCACAAAATTTCTTCTTACATCATCTAATTCCTATATTCCCCAACACTTAAATTTGCAAGTCACTTTAGTTTCACTTACATCTATGGTTAGTTAAGATTTTAAGGAAAAGGTTTGTGCTTGTAATATAGATGAAATTCAAAGAAAAAGGAATTATCTCTCAAAAGGGTTTACTAGAGATATTAAATTGGCTAGGATATTTAAGTTAATATTTACATAAACAAGGATGATCTTTTATCATTTTCATGCATACATATACCAATGTGGTTTCAAAATAATTCAAAGTAAGTTTTAGGGATATATTCATAGAGAAGAACACCACAAGTCAAAGAAATATAGATTGAAATGGATGGATCAATCTTTTAGCTCAAAAGCTTATAGGTTAATTTAAGTCACCTAACTTCACACAATGCTCTATCACTTAGTTATCAAAGTTTATACAAATGCATACTCCTTGCTAATTCAATCATTTAGCATGTTATTACCCTCATACTTAAATGACTAAATCATGTAGCGTACACATAATTCAATTCATCCAAAATTTAATTAATGAAACCATATAATGGTCCAATATAAAACAAACTAGCTAACCTACTAAAATAAATAAAACAAAATCAAACAACTAAAATAATAATTAAAGTAAAATAAAAGTGAAAGTAAAGACATCACATAATGTAAGAAGAACAAAACACAACTAAACTCTCTCCCACACTTATACCAAATATTATCCACAATGTTATATACAAGTATAAAAGGAAAGATAGGTGGAAGGAATTCCCTGAATATGGGGGAGAGAAAGAGAGACAAAGTGAGCTCTCATAGAGATAGGGAATAAGGAGGCATAAGCCCTTGTTCGCAAAAATGGCCATCAAACTGTGCTTTATACGAATAAGTTTTTGTTTAATTTTGTTCATGCAGACTAGAATTCTAAGGCATAAAGGAGTAGATGAAGAAGATGGAATGTCTGTCAAATGTTGGTTACTTTGGGGCATGTGCATTTGTTAGATAGTCCAAGAGACAGGTAGAGTAATTGGGTTGGGTGGCATAAAGTTGAAACTATCATCAGGTTATTGTGTGATGATACCTGCTCTATGTAAACAATGTAACTCCAAGAGTTCCATCTTATAAACAATATATATATATATCAGTGTTAGATATATTAAGCAAACTTAAATTAATTAAAAGTTATGTGAAATAAAAGTCTAATATCAACTGATTATTTTTCTTTTATACCATATATTGAAATTGTGTGAGTAATCAATAACCTAAGTTCATTGAAATATTTTGCTCTATACACCATAAATAATAAAACTCTACCTTAGTGAAAGTTCTTACATTATCCCTTATACCTGAAAAATTATAAAGAACTGTTTGAAAATATTTAAGTATATGTCTCTTGAGGTAAGAGCTTTTTAAAGCACTAAGGTTATATGAAGTAGAATCGACAAACCATTCACATTACAAATCAACAAGTTTAAAATTAGAACTATAATCACATTTTGAACTCATGAATGGCTCTCTTTTGGCATCACTTTTCTTTACAAATCCTATGGAAATGTTAAACTTAGTAATTAAAAAAGAAATTCCCTCCCTATCATCCTAAATTTAATAATTGCCTTAATGCATAAATTAAGCTCATGATCATTATTGAACTAAAAAATAGTATAAATTTTGTGAGTGAGTTCAATAAAAGCGGGAAACCCCTCACTCATATGATTATACTAATCCATTCTTTTAACTAACACATCAAATTCTCCATGAATTTCAGGTCCTATAAACTCTAGGTATGAATATCGATACAAGGGTAAATTTTCTACTCACAAAACCTTTTATACTTATTCTTGTCTTACACAATAAAAAACTATCAATTCCTCTAATCTTAAGCTTCAATTTGTTATCTAATTCCACCTTCTTCCCTTTTTAAGTTCGAGAGTGATAGTCGTAGATTGCATCATGTTTTATGGGTAGTTTAGGATGTGTTTAGTGGTTAAATTTAATCGATTGGTATGTATTTAGGTTAGAATTATGTTAATTAGTTAAGTATTTGTGTTTAGTGTATTTTGTGGGTTAGAGCACATTTTTGAGCATCAATTTTATGTTTTTAAGGTATTGTGACATGTTTGCTAGTGTTTCAGAACAAATATAAAAGAACAAAGAAGACCTAGATCTGAACCCAGACCCAACCTGTGATAGAAGTAGATGCAAGGAGCCATGATTATGGCATGTTGGACATGATCATGACAAAAAGGGAAACAACATGCCACGATCATGGCTTGCGCAATAGACAGTGTGCTTCAACCTTTAGAACTTCATTTTTCGGGGACATTTTGAACCTTTAGAGCACAAGAAAAGCCCTAAAGTTCCCCTAATTAGAAAAGACTATAAGAATAAAAGGAAGAGACAGAAAAGAGGAGCCTCCACTTTTGCCATTTTGGGAAAGCTTCAAGGGAGAGAAGAAGAAGAGAGAGAAGAGGAAGAAGAGGAGAGAGGAAACAGGTCTTCCGACATTGCTACCTTCTCAGGTTGTCCGATCCAAGTTCTTTCTCCTTAACATCTTTATTTCCGTTCAATTAATGTATGAGATGATGATGGATCTTGGATTGTTGATGATGTTTTTTATAGAAAATAAGTAGTATATTCATTCACAAAAGGTGGAAACTACAAAAGGAAGTGATTATCATCTCTAACAGTTGGAACGTGTACAATTTGACTATCTACAATACCCATTGACAATACATGCATTGTCTATATTCTCATTAACTACTTAATTCTTGTTGAGATAAGATGTTGATGAAACTTTGTCAAAATGGTCATCCTTAGCTTGACTCCATCTAGGTGTACTTACTATAACGCTTAGGTTTCCCATAAATCTTAGTGTTTCTCATCATCCATATGAAATGTATAAGCATAGTAAAACCAGCCTTGAATACCTTTAAATCCTCCTTACGTTTCCACCTGAGCCCATTGATCCAATGCAGATAATCTTCCCAACTGAGGTTCATGTCATATAGCTCAAATAAATTGAGAAATTCTCTTCATAGCGGTCATGTGTGGCAACACTTGAAGAATATATGGCAAATAGATTCTTCCTCACTGGTACATAAAGGACAGAACTTATCTAAGATCTAAAATTTTATCCTATCTCTAGTATTTAGCTTGAGTTGAGTTGCCAACCAAAGTATGAATGAGTGTGACTGAGCTATTTCAACACTCCATATCAACTTGTGAAAAGGGAAAGTGATCAGTGGAACAAGCAACATCTATTTACAGGACTGAGAAATAAACTTATGAGAGTTATGTAACTCCTATCTGACTTCAACTTCACGTCTCGTATTAGGAGAATAATCTGGCATACAGTCAATTATTGGTCTTATTCCTCTCCTTGCATGAAAAGGCCAATGTCAGCTATCATTGCAAACAAATAACTACATTTTGGTGTTGACAGGAATTAACCATGTAAGTCTTGCATAACGATCCAAGAGCATGCCAGTTGTTAAACCAAAATGTTGTGCCTTTTCCATCTCCAATGTAATGCTTGATATTAGAATGCATAAAAGATCTAGTACCTAATATTTGTTGAAAAGTATAGGATTGAGTACTCTTTTGAGCTATATACCAAATGCTTGCTTGTTTAACTTGAAACATGTGCACCCATTTCACCCAGAGACTCTCCTTATCATAACAAATCCTCCAATGCTTTTTAGCTAACAATTCCATGCTCATTCCATTAGTAGAATTGATACCCAATCCACCATATTTTTGGGTAAACAAATGACGCTCCATTTGAACTTAGAAGTCTTTTTACTACTGAGATTGTTGATGATGTTATAACTTTTCCTTTGGGATTTTACCTTGATTAAAGTTAATATAGTCATTTTTGTGTCATTTTGACTGGGTGTTATGATTAATTGCAAAACTTGCATATTTCGGTAACAAACCAAGAGAGCGAACTGAATAAAAATGATTGAGTTAGATTAATAAGAGTTAGTGATCCAATAGGCCACGTGATTAATCATATCAATTATTATGCGAAGAGAGATCCCTAGTGAGACCCAGTAGTTTATTAGAGGGCTTAAAATCTAATTAAAATTGTGGGTATTTTGTTAATTGAGAGATTGCAAATTCCATAATTCAATTAAGGTTTATGTAATATACCTTACAATAATCTAGAACCAACACCACAATAACGCATAAATGACTAGATTAACATTGATGATAGGGAAAATCTCCTCTCTCATAATTTGGTAACTCTTCTTAGTTAATTTCCATTGCAATGTTTGTGTTGCTCAATTTCAATTTCTTTTTGTGTTTAGCTTGCGAATTAATTTCTTAATAATCACTTTATCGTAGTTACTTTTTTGTGCAATTTTATTTTCATTTTATTAATTTCCTCAGCCTTAGATAACCTAGGAATACGTTAGTTCACCTTCATTTTGGGATCGACCCTTCATATTCTACAAATCACGACCAATTTACTTGCGATATTTGAGGTCTATAAATTGTAAAACTTGCCCAACATCCAATAAGGAGCATAGATATGGGCCTCTTTGTTATTATTCCTGTGGTGGTGAGTGAATCGAAGAATGCAATGGAGAACAAGGTGTAGTAGGTGCCAAAAGATGGGTTTTCAATGACAACTTGTGTTGACAGTGAAGGTAGCGACGACTGTGACTCCACTGATGATAGTGCTCATGGTGGTTCTTAGTGGATCAATGGAATTAGCCTCCTAACTTTTGATACGAGTCTTCTAATGGCTAGATAATGATAAGGAGATTGGGTAAAATAGCTCTAGCATTAGGAGACATAATGACATTAGAAACGATGAGGATTAAAGATGGAAGGCAATAGGAGAGGAATACAAATATTTTCACTATCTTTGGCTTCTAGTGTTAGTGATTTTCAGGGGGAGTATGGCAAATGATGATAGGTTTGGTGAAAGTTTGGAAGTGGGACAACCAACCAGTATAGGGAGAGTATTCGTAGTTTGAGAGGGATGGTTACACTTGGTTTTATATTTGGGTCTAATACTAAAATAGTCTATCAAGTTATAAAATTGCTCGTTGACAAAGATGATGCAGGGTTTGGTGACAGTAAGCTTTTGAAGATGGACCACAGGAAGCCAAACCTGAAAAATAACCCCAAAAAAAGAAAATTTATTATTATTGTTGTTGTTGTTGTTGTTATTATTATTATTATTATTATTCTTGTTGTTGTTTTTGTTGTTATTGTTGTTGTTGTTATTGTTGTTGTTGTTGTTATTGTTATTGTTGTTATTGTTGTTGTTGTTGTTGTTGTTGTTGTTGTTATTGTTGTTGTTGTTGTTGTTGTTGTTGTTGTTATTATTATTATTATTATTTTGTTATATTTTATTATTATTTAAAATAAATAAATCTAAACCCTAAAGTAAGATCAACCTAGTCTAAAAATAAGTGCTAATATATTATAAAATTAAAAATAAATCATAAATATTGAAATGTTCAAAATAGATAAAATAAGACTCTTTTAAGTAACAAGTAGTTTATTATCGTTGGCTTGACTTGATGCCTCTGTATATTGATCAATATAGATAGGACCTGCTAAATCCACTTCTCCTATGTTTTCAACTTGTAAACCTTCATAAAAAGGCTTAAGTATGTGACTATTGACTTTGAATACTTTAAAGGTTATTAAGCTTTGAATTTCAATTGCTTAATGCGGAAACACTTCATAAACAACAAAAGCCTAATAAAAAAATATCATAACTTACTTGGAAACAACTGAAGCTTAGGATGATAAGGAAGAACTTTTTTACTTACACAAAATTCTTTTTTAGAAATCATTTTATCATGAAAGGCCTTTGTTTTTTCCTTATAAATTCTCGATCTTTTATACACATGATCGTTGATTTCTTTTAATTATTTTAGTTAGAATAGCTTATGTTTTCCACTCTCAACCAAATTCATATTACATTGCTTAACAACTTAAAGTACCCTATGTTCTAATTCAATTTGAAGATGACATTGCTTTCTAAATACCAACCTATATAGAGACATACCAATTAATGCTTGTAAGTTATTTCATACGCCCATAACTCATCATTTAAATGCATACTCCAGTCTTTTATGCTTGAATTGAATGATTTTATCTATGATAGACTTAATTTCTTAGTTCAAAACCTCACCTTGTCCACTGGTTTCTTCTAAATGGTGTGACGCAGCAACTTTGTGCATAACACCATACTTTTTCACTAATACTTCCAAAGTCCAATTATAAATATGTGTCCCTTGATTATTAATCAATGCTTTTGGAACACCAAACTTGCTAAATATGTTAGGTTTTAGGAAACCCCCAACAACTTTAAAATGGACAGTTTGGGTGGGCTTTGCTTTTACCCACTTCAAATCATAATCAACAACCTATGAAATGTAAATATATCCAAAATAAATAGGAATTAAACCATAGAATCAATGAATCACACATGAAAAATTATATAAACTAAAATTAAAAGTTTAAGGTAGCTCATTTTCTTGCAAAATATTATTCATTTTTTAGCAATATTCACAAGACTTGAAAAAAAGAATAAATATCTTGAAATAAAGAAGGCCAAAAGAAATTGGAATCTAATACATTTTTAGCTCTTCTATTGACTCTAAAATGTCCTTCATATACATATGAATAGCAAAAAGTAGAAATAGAAGAAATTCTAGTGTAAAGTATACACCTTCTTATTACTTAATTAGTGTAATGCTTCTAAAGATATGAGTCATCCTATACATAATACTTCACATTACTTTTGAGCTTATCTATTTGAGCTTTTCACAATCTAGATGACATCATATTAGTAACTAAGTAATTAACTATCCTTGCATATATTGGAAAATTTAAGCTCGTAGGAAATAACTATTTATTAAGAAATTCTTCTTGCAAATTGGTTTCATTCTCTACATGTCTATAAAATGATCTTCGACTATATTTTCTATTACACTGTTATCTTTAACCTCCAAATCAAATTTACTCAACAAAAACATCCACCATATCAGTCTCAGTTTTACATCTTTCTTTATTATCAAATACCTAAGGACTATATGATCAAAATAAACTATTACCTTAGTACCTAAAGCAAAACTTTTATAAAGAAAAAACAACAACTAGAAGCTTTTTCAGTATTTGAATAATTTTTTAAGCATCATTTAAGGTCATCAATGATAGTATATAGCATGTGGAGCTTTCCTAACTTATCGACTTAAGACAACTCCTATAGTATGATCACTCACATTGTGCATCATCTTAAATGAAAATCCCAAATTTGGCAATTAAATGATTGGTGCTAATATTAATATCTATTTTAACTTGTTAAATGCACTTTTACACCCATCGTCGAACTTGAAAATCACTTCTTTTTATAGCAACTTATAAAGAGGAAATGTGATGCAGAAAAATCCTTGTTGAATCACAACGTGAAACTTGCACGTCCAAGAAAAGAACAAACTTTTCAAACATTAACAAGGTAAGGAAGAGACTGAATAACATCAATTTTAGCTTTATTTACCTCCAATCTTCTATTTGAAACAACATGTCATAAAATAATACCTTGTTCCACCAAAAAATGACACTTTTAAAATTTAAAAACTAGGTTATTTTTTATGCATCTATGCAATATAAGTGTTAGATTGTGTAGGAAACTATCATCTATGAATGGTAAAATCATCTATGAAATTTCTATGATATGTTCAACATAATAAGAAAATATAATTACCATACAACTTTGAAAAGTTATATGTTTATTGTAAGCTCTAAATGGCATTCATCGGTATACAAAAGTTCTATGACATATAAAAGTTGTCTTTTCTTAATCCACTAGCTAGAAATAGTAGTAAGCTTAGTCAATTAGCCTTTTTTGCATCTAATCAACAAATGGTATAGGAAAATTATCCTTTTTGGTTATTACATTTAACTTTCTATAACTAATACAAAACTACCACCCTTTTCGAACTTAGATGGGTACCAATTCATTATTTTAATTCCTTACCATTGGGATGCTAGTATTTTTTAGAGAACCTATATAGGGCTTATCCACTCACTATCTAAAGTAGGATAAATAAATGTAGCTTAAATACACTTCATAACTTCTTCCTTCACCACCTCTATTATAAGCAAATTTAGCCTCCATTGTAGTTTCTTAATTGGTTTTGCTCCCTCTCCTAGTAATTAAAAGGTCCTCCTATATCGACAATTGTCCATTCAATTGTTTTTTTTTTCAACATATAGACCAATTTCCCTCTTACTCATCATTTAATGTATTTGAAATAATCAGAAATGGTGTCCCTTCTTCTCCAGAATACACACTTTAAATGGCCAAAAGAGGCTTTAATCTTAGCATTGGTGTATGAAAGTTTCTCATAAGGTATTTCTAGATTAGTATAAATTACATCACTTATAAATTTCAGCTCCTTAACGTCATTTAGTAACATCACATGTTCCTGCCAGTTAGATATGAAATTTAATTCATTATCTTCTTCAAAAAGGTGTTCATATGTGGTTATTTGCAACTCATCTTTTCCTTCTAGCTTAAACACATCTTGTATTAATGTATCAATTAAATCAATTGCATAAATAGGTTAGTTATTATAAAGATAATTCACTATATTATATATATTAAGTTGCATAGAGTCCCCGTCAAATTGCATTGTTAATTTACCACTATGAATATCAATTTTGTCTTTTTCATTTTTAAAAATGGTTTACCTAATAAAATTAGAACAAAATAATTACCATTCTCTATATAAAAAACATGTAAGTCACCTGGGATTTTGATCTATCAACCAATTGAATTACCACTCTTATCTTTTCTAAAGGTCTTTAATTAAGGGTCAAATAAATAAAATGAGGCATCACATTAATTAAAGCTCCTAAATATAACATGGCCTTTTCTATTATTGTACCCTTAATAGTGTAAGGGATATAAAATATACAGACCTTCACATTTTTCTAGAAGACTTTTTGAATAGTTACTGAAACATTCTCACATACCTTAATCTTCTCACATCTTTTAACTTGTTTCTTCCCTTTTATTGTGTATATCTTATTCAAAAATTTAGCATAGCAAATAACTTGTTTAATAGCATCAAACAGTGGAATATTTACTTCGCACTTTTGAAAAGTTTGATATAAATGAGAATTCTCCTTATATTTTTTGTTATCCACTAAGGCTTCGGGGGAAAGAGGAATAGTTTCTTATTTAATTGGAGGAGGATTTGTACTTGCTAATACCTTTTCTCTGGGAATTTATTTGACCTTTACTTTTCTTTTGTAACACCGTAGATTGAGTCTTGATTGGTAGTTCCAACTCCTTTTCACTTCTCAACACTATTGCATAATAATCCTCTTTTGAATAACTAGGATGGCAATTTACCAAAATTCTACACTTCCAAATGACCAATTACATCAACCATTTGACTCATCTGACTTTCCAAACTTTAAATACTAGTTTTATTCTCTTACTAAAATTTAACAATGTCGTAGCCAAAGTTTTAATAATATCTTCCAAATACATACTTAAATCATAATTTTGAGCTTGTTATGGCTATCTTGGAGGAGGAAGTTGCATATACTACTAAAAATTGTTCACAAGCTAATTTACTAGTTAAATAATATATGAAAGGTTTGAACAACTCCTCCAACTTGGATTGTAAGTGTTGGACCCCGTTACCGGAGCCCAACATCGGGCTCGGAAACCTGAAACAAACGTGGGGAGGAAAACTTGAAAGTTGAAACTTTTGAAGAACTCTCGTCGAAAGCATATTCTTTTAATTCT
>JANITX010000002.1:50364791-50386987 GCA_027564395.1 Erythroxylum ulei
TTAGCTTCAAATCCTTCAACCCTTCAAGATTTCCACAAAACCTAACTTTCTCCCCTCTTTTCTCCTCACCAACGACACTTCTCTTCTTTCTCTTCTTTTTATTTTCTTTTCTTCTATTCTTATACTTAACCAATTACACAAAGTCCAAACTACCCCTCACTTTAACCCTTTAACTTCAAAACCTTAAGTAATCTTCCTATAATACCCTTAGTCACATTTCCTTCTTCATTTACACCTACACCATACTATACTAACTTACTCTTAATTTTTCCAATTAATACATCTTATTCCATTAATTTAAACAATAATTCTCCTACAACCCACAATTAATCTAAACCTTAAAACAGAATTCAAAATTCATGCTTATTCAATAATAATGAAAACAAATTCGGGGGCCAACAGTAAGTAATAGAAAAAAGATTGTAATTTTGATGTGATTGCCCCAGAAATCCACTCGTGGCATTAACTTGTTCCACTAAACCTTCTTAAAGAGTTAGGAACATATCAGTTAGGTGTCTTACAATCAAACATATTCCACAAACTTTTTTT
Organism: Erythroxylum ulei; assembly: GCA_027564395.1. Taxonomy (NCBI): domain Eukaryota; kingdom Viridiplantae; phylum Streptophyta; class Magnoliopsida; order Malpighiales; family Erythroxylaceae; genus Erythroxylum; species Erythroxylum ulei. The sequence continues at coordinate 50,365,341 of JANITX010000002.1, forward strand.
GCTTCCATTTTTTCGATAGCCAATTGAAAGGAAAAATAGTTAATTCATCTAATTTTTTCTTAAAGGAAAAAAACTACAAGCTGAGATGGACGGTCTAGTCTAATTTTGATTTATTAGGTGTTAAACACCATATTAGAAATTAAGTCTCGAGCTGCTTTAGGTGTTTTATCAACTTATGCCCTAACACTAGTGGCATTGGTCATATTTCATCAATTGATAGAAGACATCATAGAAATATTGAATAAGGAGTTGGTCATTAATTTAGAGGTGTGGAAGCTTGTACATAGCTTCTTAAAATGCTTCCAACACTTGTATAAATATTTTCTATTTTTTCCTAATTCTATAAATTTCCTTTTTGATGTTGGTGATTCTTGTGACTAGGATAAATTTGTCTAAAAAAAAGTCTTTTTCTCTTATTTCATGTGGTGACACTTCATATGGGTAAATAGTAAAGCCAATCATGTGCATCATCATTTAGAAAAATGGGAAGGTTCTCATTTTTATTTGCTTTCTAGATATTCCATTTGGTTTAATATCACACATACAACCTAAAACTCCTTTAAGTGCTTATGAGTATCCTCATATCCAAAGCCATAAAAATTATGCAAATGATGGATTAGTCTATATTTTAACTTTAAAATAGAGATAGAATCACAAGCTATTGTAGAGTTTGATTGGTAGCCATGATTTTGGTTTTTTTTTTCACAAATTGGAGTATTGCACTACTTCCAAATGTTTGTTTCTTTCCTTAGCCTTTTTGTAGTCTTTTTGATCTCTAAATTAAAAAGCAGATTAGGTTAATTTGAAGATTGCATAACAAACATACAAACTAGGAGCTTTCCAAAAATGGCACTAAATTTGACAATGTTATCAGCTGCACACAAATTAAATCCTAAACTTATGTAACAAAAAAGTATAATATAAGATAATAGAGATTGTTACTATAAAGAATTCCAATTTTCTAATCATTGCATAACAAACCATTATGAAATGGGGGATTTGTGATAATAAAAATTAGCAAATTGAATTCTTCAAATATTAGAAGTGAATTATTAGCGAAACTAAACTTACTCTATGGTCACATTTATCATTGGAACTACAGTTGATCTTTGATATGAAAGAAATTTATTTTATTATTCAAATATTCATTGAAATACTTAATACAAATCTTTCCTATAATTAGTTAGTTAGAAACATGTAATCTGATTAAACTTTATTGTTCAGCAACCTCAAATATGTTATAAATTTTAATTAAATAATAACTTTAAGAAAAAGAAAGACTTATGAAACTAGATAACATAAAATCTACAGTTGCATTTAATCCAATTATATATTCTTCCTAGGAGCTAATAATTTATGATATAGTAAATTATAAACCCATGGTCACTATAAAGATTAAAGGGACTGAATGTTTCCATTCAATATTTAATATAATAGTCAATTATTTCAATCAATAAGATAATCAAGCACATTAGAAATCAACTAAAATAACATAATACATAAGCATAGAAGAACAATTCAACAATTGAATAAACAAAATAATTTGCATTAAGACTTAAATATCTCACAATGCATAAAGTTCCAAGGGCTTCAATCCTAACGACTTCAACTCCCTTCAAACAATATATATAAACTTATTGATTAAAAGTCATAGTTTGTCTTTAGCGTCTATTGAATAAAAAAAAGAACATAAAACTGATGATGAAGTTGAAAAAATAAAAGAGATGTTTTGTCCCTCACCTCTTACCCCAAAGCCAAATATATGTTTGAATTATCCCACATTTTTGTTGATTTTATCTCCTTATTTGAATTATCACCTAAAAAATCATAACCAACAGATTACTCTCCAAATTTGGTAAAATTGGGATCTAAAAATCCTAAAAACTACCAAACTATCAGATTATGAATTAAATTTTAGAAGTTGTAACCGTTATTAAACGTGCCCACGCCTAGTCATTAAGAATATTGTTATTAGTTCACATATATTTCTCAAGCTACATCTCAATTTATAGCTTTTTTATTCCTTTAAGCTCTAAGTTTTCCATATTACAAAAGTAAATATTTTATATTAAACTAAAAATTACACACAACAAAAGAGAATTAAGACTCAAAATAATAATGTTTAATAGCTCCATCAGGAATGAAAATATACATATAAGGATCTTAATAAAATCTCCTCAAACAAATTTCAAAACTTAAAATTTGATTTAAAATTTTCAAAACAATTTCCTTTTTAGTGTATATATTGATACCTTAAATGGTTATATGTATATGTGACTTAAAATCTCAAGAAAAGGTCATGAAAAGTTTCACATGTGTTACACTTCTTGTTGTGGTAGAGCTTACTTACCTTAAACAAGAGTGCCCACATTTCTCTTCATCAACTTTAGCAACTTTCACATCTAAAAGGTCACATGTTCATAACTCTGTCATTTTAGATTTTGGAAAGTAACCTCACTCTTAAGGACTTAGAGGATTGAGTTTGCTTAAATTATTTGATGCAATTCCCAAACTTGATATTATCAATGAACTTAAAAAGTTAGTGCTTGTTATGACTAATTGGACTTGAATTTATTATTTTAAACAAATAGAATACTTGGAGTGATGGCCAATTATTTGTGGGGATTGGAATTTCTTTTAGGTATAATTTAACTTTCAAGAGTTCCTCCTATTAAACATTTAAATTTTACTAGTCACCTAAATTTATTGTTATGCTTTTATGGTAAATTTTTATTAAAATAATGAAAATATAGAAATAAAAATGCACAAGCAAAAAGTTTGATAAAATTTGGAAATAATTAATGTTCAATAAAGGTCAAAGCAATGACTTAATTGATTTTTTATAATACTTTAAAATAAAATAAAAATAAAATAAATGATAATCAAAATTAATAGAAGTAAAAAAAGTATACAAAATAGATGTTATAATTATATGGATGGATACTTGTTAAAATATTATGACCTGTACATGTTTTATTAATAATAACCAACTTAAATTTTATTATAAAATACACAAATTATCTAAAACTATGTTGAAAGTAGCACAAACTCCTTTTGAAGAAAACATGTGTAAGAAACTTAACATTTTTTAACATTTTAAAATTACTAGGCACCTCCACTCAATTTAAGGAAATGAAATGACTATAATGCCCATTTTCGTCCACTTTTTACTTTTAGGTTTCATTCCTTAGGAAGATAAAGTTCCCAATTCAAACTAAAACAACAAAATTAATAGTTAGAGTTCTTCAATCGCATAGCTATTTAGTGCATGCAAAGAGGAATCAAAACTTATTACACATAAGGTATAATATTCAACATTTTTGTTACTTTTTATAAACTCTTCATTAACTAATGGATCCTCCCACACTTCCATTATTGTAAGTTTTGAACTTAAGACAACGGTTAGTGGTTTAATTATTTTAGTACCATATATAGAATCCATCATACATTATTTAAGTGTATTTGATTCAATTTTCATTAATGTTATTCATATGTATTCAACTAAGTTTTCATTAATGTCATTCACCTTCCTCTTAGAATTTCATCTATTAACACTTTCAAAACTAAGATGTATTAGATATTTTTGGTACATCATGTGTCCCATTATGCATTTTTAAATTAGAATGATCAAGCATTTATTTTTAATGATGTTGAGATTCTTGAGAAATCACAATTTTGGTATGTTCAGATGGTCAATCCTAAACTTCTTATCATTCAAATGATTAAGGCCTAATATTTTGCATGTTATGTGGTAAAGATGATCATAGACATAAAGTTTTATATAGTGGTTATTAAGGTTCAACACTAAAGTTCAAATACATTGGAGACAATGTAAATGTGGAAGCTAGTTTGGAGTTGAGTTCCTATTAATGTTAAAAGTTTTTTAGATTTGTTGAAAAGCACAACTACCCAAATGTAATAAAGGTTAGTTACAATTTCCTTAAACTTAGTTTTGATAGTTTGAAGGCTCTTAGGATGACACGTAACCATTATTTATTGGAAAATATCAAATAAAATGAAAACTTTAAGAATTAACACAGTGATGATATACTTTGATCATAAGTATGAAACAGACGGTAGCATAGAGAACGAGAGAGTTAGGTTAAACCCAACATACAAAATTAGGAGACAATATGGTTCATGATCATGAATAAATTATTATAGACATTAGTTACACTAAAAATCAGCTAGATCTTAGTAAATTGTGCTTTAATGATGAAGAATATTTGCAAGCTAGGGAGATTTCAAAGAAATAAGCTAAAAAAGTTAGGCTTGTTCATGATGTTGATAATATGGTTGATGATAGTGGAAAGTATAAAAGACCAGTCCATAGTGATCCTAAATGGATTGTTGGTATAGGTATAGTGGATACAGAAGTTAGTGAACCTAATTTTGAGTATGATAACCAAAATAAGGAGGTATCCACCCTAATATATATTGATCTTATTGGTTTTGTTAGTTATATAAAAATTATAAAGGAAAAGGGGAATATCTATAACCAAATTATAGACCATAAAAGGATTTCAGGAATGAAATTGAAAACCCAAGCAATTCAACATTGTTGTAGTTTATATTACAAAAGAATATTTGAAAGGTTTAGAAGAAACCTATATTATAATGTAAAGGAGATTATTACTGATGTAGTTGAAAGGTTGTCATCACTATTACAAAAGTAAAGTGCTATAGGAAAAGGGAGAAAGCATTAAAAATCTTGAGTTACATGAAAAACCATGATGTAATGTTGTGGTTATATAGGCAGAAGTTGGTTAAGACAAACAAAGGAGGAAGAATCAAGAATCACACCAGATAATAAGGTTCACAAGGTAAGCCTATCTTTAAAAGACATTATATAGGCTTTAAGGGATTGGGACTTAATTTTTTATAAGGTTTCAATAAGATAATTATATTGAATTCATGCTTTTTAAATGCACTCTCAAGTGATGTTTTATTGTTAATAGTAGTTGGAGATTGAAATAATCAAATATACCCAATTGTATGGGTAATGTTGAAGTTATGATTCTTAGAACTAGTTTTGGAGTATATTTGTGAAGGATCTGGGTATGATTGATGAGAATGGGCGAAATTTCATCAAGAACTAGGATTTTAGTTTAGAGGAGGCTTTGAGGGTGATGGTTCCATATGCAAAGCATAAGAAGTGTATGTAAATTAAAGTTATAAGGGCATATTTGTAAAACATAATTTTGGAAGGCAAAAAATTAAGTAAATGAGAATGATTACAAAATATATATGGAAGAAATAAAGGTCTTATTTGTTGATGTATATCAAACCTTATAGATAAGGATCCACACATATTTGTTAAAATCTTCATAGGCATAATACGTAAATATAAGATTATGCATAATAACAATACAGAGACATTTAATGGGTATGTATATAAAGTTAGGAGAAAATCTATCATCAATGGGCTTGAGTATGTAATATGGTGTTGATGACTAAGAATGATCAAAAAAGAGAAACGACGTTGGATAATAATGATGATATTTTATTCTGAATCAGGGAGTTGGAAGCATCCAAATTTAAATAAAGTTTATGTGCACAAAATTCTAATAAAAGTGTAAGTTTTGATGTTTCGTACTTTGATGATAGGTTTGTAGTTCATTTAGAGAGAAGGAAATGTGGCTATATAGAGTAGGATATAAATGGGATACCTTGTAAACATGCGAGCAACTGCATATATTATAGAAGGTTTAGTCCAAACATTTATCAATAAATGGTACAAGAAAGAAAATATTTCAATTACTATTAAGATCGTATCTAACCATAGAGTGGTCCAAAATTATGGTCTACAATAGAATATAAGCCAATTCACCCATTAAAAATAAGAAGAACAAAAGGGGTCCAAAACCAAAAGGAATAAAAGGTGAAGTAAAGATGAACCAGTAAGGAGTACAACCAAGATAAGGAAAAAAAAAGAGTCCAAATGAAATAGAAACATTGTAAACAGTGGTGATTTAACAAAAGGAATTGTCTTTAAAAGAGAGAGACTATCATCAATAACTATACTATACGTGACTATAAATATGTATTTATTTATTTGGTATCACTTTTTTTTAAGTTTGGTACCACTTAATGATTTCATTTAACTTGCAATTATGTAATTTATGTGTTTATTATTTATTTATGTCCTTTATAGGGAAAGAGAAGTAGACAAAAAAGGAATTAAGGAAAAATGAAAAGCTAAATATTAATGAAATCAACAAGGAAAATACTAAAGAGTCAAAGGCAATGAGGTTTAGAATCAAAGCTAATATGGGTGAAAGAGGAAGACAGAAAGGGGAAGGAAGAGAAAGAGGAAGAGGACAAGGGAAAGCAAGAGGGAGAGGGAGATCTAAAAGACAAAGCACAAAAGAGAAAAAAAGATTAAAAGATTAATAGAAGGCATGGAATGAGGAGAGCAAAAATGAGGAATTAGAATCACATAAAAAATTTCAAGGAATTACAAGTCCAAAATTTTGGAAACAAAGTTAACACATTTTTGGTTAATAAGGTACTAATTTTGCTTATGCTACTAATTCTCAACCTTCATAAAGAAGTAGAACTTAAGTATTTAAGAGGAACACAAATCAAATTTTCAAATAACAAAAATGCTTGAAGACCCAAGTCTTATTTGTCTTCCATAATGTGCACTCATAAGACGTTCTTCTTGGATTATTGGCTTTGCGAGAAGTATAAAGTACAAGCTTTAGACTAGGACAACACACTTTTTGTTTTTTTTCCAAGAATGTTGTTGGTTGATTGAATACTAACTAAGGATTGGTATGACAATGGATCAAGCTCTCCTAACCCTAACGACCTGTTTGCTTTGACGGAATAGCTATGTTATTCCGTGCGTATTCCTATCTCATTTATTAATCTTGTGTTTGGTTAAAAGTAAGCTAGGAATAACTAATGATACGGAATATACATTCCTTAAATTTGAGGAATAACTAATACTCTTCTCAACCCATCTTTTTCTATTCCAAGAAAACTTATTCTTACGAAGACTTTTTTTATCCTTCGACATCTTCAATTCGACCCTCCCTCCTAAAGCTTCTTCTTTTCTTCTCCAAATTCACAGTTGTCGATTCACTGAAATCTAATCAAATCTCTTTTACCCTTTTGAGACAGCTGCTCCTCCTTCCTCTCCAACCTGTTTTTCGTACCACCCACTTGAGAAATCTGTGATCTTTCTTCTCCTGAGTGATTCTTCCATGAAAGGTAATATCTTTTTTCCACTTTTAACTTCTATTTCTTAATATTGAAAAGTTGCGTTTAGGGTGCTTCCTCTTTTGGATTTGGGTTCTTCGTTTTGAGCCATGCCATCATGCTTTTATGCATGTCCTTCCTGGGAAAGCAGAAACATATGAAGTTTTTGTGAGCATATGAAGTCAAGTTTTTATGAATTGCAAATTGGAAATAGAGCTCTTAGTTTTAAGATATAGATCATGTTCAAGTAAGCTCAGGTCATGTATCTCTACAAGATCAGCTGTTACTTTTGTTTTGCTAAAACTAGTAACAATTCACCTATTGCAATTTCAATATTCTCAAAAAAAATTTGCAGTTGGACAAGCAGATTTGAGTGACAGTAAAACTTTCGTAGTAGTAGTAGTAGTAGTAGTAGTAGTAGTAGTAATAATAATAATAATAATAATAATAATAATAATTTCGTATAATAAATTTAATAACAAAATAATAATAACAATAATAATAAGCATTAGAATAATAATAATAATTTAATAATAATAACAATAAAAATAAAAATAATAACAAATTTAATTATGTATAATAATGATAATAAAAACAATAATAAGAAAATTAATTTTGTATAATAATAATAATAAGAATAAGAAAATTAATTGCGCATAATAATGATAATAATAAGAAATTTAATTATGTATAATAATGATAATAATACCAAAATTAATTATGTATAATAATGATAATTAAACCAATAACTAGAAAATTATTTGTATAATCATCATCATCATCATAATAATAATAATAAGAAGAAGAAGAAGGAGGAGGAGGAAGAGGAGGAGGAGGAGGATATTTTGGTCTTTTTGTTACTTATTCCTTTCTCATTCCAAATTTATATTTTTAAACCAAACATTGAAATAAAAATTCTTTATCTATATCATTTCTTAAACCAAACAAAATAATACTCATTCTATTATATTCCTCATCTTTTCTATTCTTAGGAATAACTTCATTCCTTGAACCAAACAGGCTATAAAAATATACATTTGAGCTCAAGTTTACTTCTGAACAATTTTTTGAAAAGACATCATTTTAGCCAAGCATTTAAGCTGTTTAAACTTAGGCTAGCCCCTCAAACCTAAACTGGTCTGAATCAGACTAGAAGCCCCATCAAATTGGACTAAGCATAGGCCTAATTAACATGTCTAACAGAAGATATGCTCAGATTGATGGTTACTACTCATCTTTCTTCTTTGAGTTGCAACTGTAATTGAAAGTTGTGACAATGTAGCTAACAATTTTAGTTGTCAAATTGAATCTCTCTACCCTTATAAATCACTCTCCCCTTCCTAAATTTAAGGACAACTCGATGAATTGGGCCAAATAGGTTTAGGGATAAAAATGGTGATAAATTAGACAATTTTTTTATCCATACTCAACTCGAGACTTAATTTGACTAAATTAAAATTAAAACAAGACTATTTTAATAAAACTTAACAAAACAATATCATTTTGATCAATTGATTTTTAGATCATCGAACATAACTGTGATTTTGTTAAAATTTAACAAAATAATGTCATTTTACCTTAATAATTTTTCTAAACCCAAATAATTATTCCTATTAAAGATTGACCGTTGTAACAAATTAGGTATTTTATATTTTGAGTTATTTATAAGTTTGCCACTTTTTTTAAATTAAGATACTCCATTATTTTAAAGTGTTAACCCGCAGGGTTTAGGTGGAGCAAGATTTAATGAATGCCAGAACCAGGCTTTGGCGCTTTGAGGTCTCAAAAACAACAAAACCATCCGGTGCCACATAATCTGCAAAAATTCTTCACTTCTTGGCAAGTTATCATATTATAGCACACAGAGCCTACTGCATCGATGTCCTGAAGGTTGCTGTATACTGATAGATTGTTCAAAGAAACAGATCACATTCACGAAGGCGAATAAACTTCGTCTCTTGTCCTTTTTAACAAACAAAGCTGAAGAGCTTTGATGTGATAAAATGAAGTCACATGTGCAAGCAAAGAAGAAAATAAAGACTGCGACGTAATACTGCAATACAAGAGTGAGAAAACCCATGATGAATCAGAAAATGATGATCATTGTGCTTTTGCTGCCATCAGTTAACCATGATGGACAACAAGGACATAATTGCTTGCCAGGCCTCCCCGCCGAGTATCAAAACAAGCAGCAAATATACATATAGCAGAACTGCCGCATGCTTCAAAGTTCATATTTGCCATTATTTGTTTCCTACTACAGATATAGCACATCTTTAAGAAACTTTCTAAGCCAAAAAAATCTTACAATTTAAGAGATTATCCTATGTGAAATGGAAAAGGCCCCTAAACTTGGTTCTGGATGTTTAAAGGGACATCGGCAATGGAAGGACAGGAAAAGGCAGTATGTGTGACCTTTTGTTGCATGATAAATTGCATCGTACAAGTCCAACTATACATGTACATGATTTTGGCAAGATGCCATGGTATAACAAGCTCATACGCTGTTGTAACACGAGCAAGAGCATAGCACTAGAATGATAAAATCTCATTTAAGTTACAGAAGACTCAAAACCTGTCTAAAGAAGTTAACTCCGCAATCTTTTTCTTTGACTATGCTCTTCCGTATTACCCTGCAACAAGAAAATCCATAAAAAGTTGTAATTTCATCCAGCATTGTGATCAAAGACATGATAAGGTAAATTTTGTGGATGCTTATACTTAACAGCTAAAATCATGAACAGAAATGCCAATAATTCTCAACATCAATTGAAGTATAAGTTTGTAATGCTCTACGCAAAGGATGACACCAAGGGCGTATATCATCCAACAAATAACCTAAACATGGGTTTCAAACACCAAACCACAAGATTGGAAGGTAAGGCACTCACTATGATTTTCTTCATTTAATTTATTTCCCATTGTCACATGGTATAACTTTTATACGTAAATAGTCGGGAATAAAATCAAACACAACAGCAGTCAAAATGGACAACAAATTAACCAGGAGGTCAACTCTCAGAGAAAAAATAAAATACATGGACATGGACATAGAAACAAGATACTGCTACTTTCTCATCTTAATCTGTCATAAGTGTATATATACCTACATATAAGTTATTAAGATGGCATCACAAGGATTCAAAATTTCTACAGTCCAGAATCATCAAGGTTACAGGCAAAATGTCAAATCAATCTAGAAGCTGCCAGTAGGATATGTTCTAGTATACTTAAAATTTTGGTATTCAAAAGTATTAATACAATGTCTCACTAAACATATGAAAAGTTCTTCAAATTGAAATTTTAACCAATCAGTCAGGTAATAAATGACATGAAAATCAGACTTATAGAGTCCATACAAGTAGAAGAGTTAAAATATGAATACATACCCCTTCAGCGACTCCAAAATTATCAAGATGGGATTACACTAGATTCAGTTCTGCATTTAGCATGTACTATCGGACCTAACTGAGACCTATCCAGACCCGCTGTAGATCCAATTGGGGCATTCAGGTACACAGCACCTTTATACATCCATTCTTCTGTTTCGTCACTGTAGAAATCATCAAAAGGTTCCCCACATAATGCACATGCTGTCTGTTCCTCTTCGGCAGGAACAGCCATTTCTTCATCATCTTTCTTCTCTATAATTGTCTCAGTGGGTAAAAATCCTGGAACTGCCTCAGATCCCAGTGCCTCTGCACCACTAAGCCACATACTTCCACTCACAAACCACTTGCGAGAAGGTTTCTGTTTGCGATTCTTAGACATCCGATTCTTAGTGACATGCCAATCCATGTGAGAACTGTGCTCTTCTTGACACTTAAATCTAAGACCACATGTGGTGCATTGTCTTGGGAGGTCAGCATATAATGCACTTACAGCCAATTCATTGCGCACCTTAAGAAGGTCAGCATTGAACTCAAGTCCAATTGGGTCCTACAAATTAAGCCCACACTGAGTATCAGAATTTTAGCCAGTCAAAGCAATACTTAAAAAGAAATAAAAAACAGCATGATTCAGATAGGTACCTGTGCAGGTAATGATATGAGGCCTTGAGCCATGAGAGAATTTATCAAAACTGGAAATGCACCTCCAGCTGGCTGGTTAGGTGCAAGTTGACCAGCATTGTGAGCAATAGTAATCAATTGCGAGGGCGGAGGGCCAGGGGGCAGTGGGGGTTGAATTCCCATTTGCAAGTGAATGTTTGGGACATTGTTGATCGCCAGTGGTAATTGCACTACAGGTACATGATTTGAAGGAACAATACTTGTAGCAGTATTAACCCCTTGGATTCCATATCCCTGACTAGCTGGAGGTGCTAACTGGAGAGATGGCATTGAAGCAATGGAGGAGGGGGGGAAATTCTCTCCCTTCTCAAGAGGTGGACGATAATTTGAACGAAAAGGATGAACTCTCAAAGCATCTCGTTGATTAGGCAATGGTAATTGTTTTTTAAAAGTATGCTCTTTGCTATGGAAATTGTTAAAGTGTTGGTCAGGAATAAATGATGGCTTAGGCAGCCCCTGGTTCATTATAGTACTGCTGGAATTTATTGGATCGAACTGATTATGAATTTCATTTTGTGGTGGGAAGAGAGAGTGGATAGGTGGTGGGTTAGACTTGTGAACATTTACTGGAGGCCGCATTGCAGTTGATGTTGGCATAGTGCCTGACCAGGTCCCAGATCCATTAGAGTCGACATTTGAACCCAATCTTGATATCATGGCAGGGGGCCTAACAGTTACTGCATCAGAATCTGAAAATTTGTCTGCATTAGAAGCCAAATAATCTCTGGAAGAGGACACATCACTTCCAGGAAAGGGTATATGTAAATCCTTCCCCCTTCCTTTAGTATTTGATAGATGTCCTGACTGAGGGAAGTGATTAGGTGAACTCCAAGTTTCTTGATAATAACCAGATCCTATATTCTGATTTCTCTGAGTATGATATCCAGGTATGTTACCTGTTGACAAACGACCAGACTGCAGGGACCATATGATAATTGGATTACTATGTATGTCTGTTCTCTAAATTAATATTAAAAGCATAAATGGAGACACAAGAATCACATGACATAATATATTAAACATCAACATCAAAATACAATTAACAAAAGTTAGTCTTTTTCAAGAGAACTTAAAAGAGAGCAAATAAGAGTCATCAAACACTCACTCAGAATTGATAACGAAAATAGATATGTATACTGAAACTGTTAACATACAATGCAAAACTTCACAATAAAAACTATTTCAGAAATAAAGAATGTGGTAAGTTGCCCAGTAAGACTCCACGTGGATAAATAGAAGGAAATCTTATACTACACATGGAGGTTTGTGTTTGAATCAATGGAATTAAAAAACACAAACAAACCATCACCACATACAGTGGGGAGAAAGCAAAGACAGTTACTAGGACAGATGATTTGCACATCTAAGTGATAGCAAATTATCCAAATTAACAAACGGGCGACATTAAATGATAAAGGATACACCAAACATGTTGAGAAGTCACAGACCCAGAATTGAGAATTGGTGCAATTTCACAAAAATTAATACAGTATGATCAGAAACAGTTGCTTCTCATATCAGACTCCATGAAGAACTTACCCTGTCAAGTCCAGGCCTTGCCCTTATATTTCCAAAAGGTGGAGTGGCTGACGGCAGGAATTCATTATTTGGACCACGATCTGCTAAAGTAGGGCTCATGTCTTCCCAATCAAATTCCTCCTCTTCTGTACTCTGCCATGATCTTGTAACTGTAGTACTGCTAATGCCATTCACATCTAAGCGCTCAACATGCAAGGGTTTAGTATTTGTAATTCTGTTTCCTTTATCCTCCCCGTATGCATCTATCAAAGCCCTTGGTCGTTTTAGATCAAGTCCATTGCTGAGGCCGTAAGCTATAGATGTTTCAAATCGATTACGATTGTCACCAGAATAGTTTTTAGTTTTCCATTCATTAATCTCCACATTTTTTCCAATGACTCTGCCAGATCCATATTCAAATGCAGCCAAGTCATCAACTCCCGAAGCCAGGGGCCTGTCAACACCAATTCTTGCAGGTGATAAGGGCCTGGTAGACCTAGAAATTTGAGATGGATGGATCTTATTAGCCCCTAGGGCAAAAGATGTACGACCTCCACCTGTGACTGTGTTTACTCTTTGAGCTCCAACCTCCTCCGTAGGATCAGAATCATGCACATCATAATCTATTGCAGTTTTTTGGCCATATTTCAGAGTTGAAGCTGCTCCTCTTGCAAGCTGAAAATTCCACAAGTTAACAGCAAATTTACTTCTCTTATTCCACATCCAAGAGTGCACATATAGACACATAGTAGAAATTGTGTCTAATGATCTAAACTGCAGAGATGAGTCTAGATATACCATCCTAATTTGTTAAGGACAAACAGAAACAAACTACCATAAAGCTCAAGGCTCCCCCCACCAGTCCTTGTTGGTCAGGTAAAAGCATATTTAAGCTATAGAATCCAATGAATACAAAGGTAAATGTAATGCAGTGTTATACAAGCTAAAGTGCATTATCTGAACAAACTTAATTCATCAGTTATCTCCACCATTCTAGAAAAAATTAAAATTATAAAACTGACTAATAGTATGTTTCAACAAGATTCTTAAGTTTAAACCACAAATAGTCTCTCAATCAATCATTTCAATTGCCAACAACTCAAGTGGTATACATAATTTACAGAAACATTCAAAACATGGAACAGGATATTAGTTGTAATCATCAGCAAAAAAAAGGGAAAAAAAAAAGATAAACTTTCTGTTGAGCATACATTATCTACGGTTGAATGTTCTAATTGACGCAAATACTTCGGATTAACATGTATGCCATGTGTAGGTCTTGGTGACTCAGATGCCCTCAAGGAATTTAAGCTCGATGGACGGTTATTAATTTCTGAAGAGAACTCCAGTTCAGTCTCAATCTTACGAAGCACAGAGGGGGGGAAAACAGTTGACCATGTGCCAAAGAGGTGACGCATAGATTTATACAAATTAGGCTGAATTTGCCGATATGCCTCACAGAAAACCTGGCCAAGCCATTAAATAACAAGTTCAATATTGTACACTAAAGCAAACTTTTACAGTAGATTAACTAAAATTGGGCTACACTGTATTTAACTCACCTCAGGCAAACGGGGAGAGAAGTATTTAACATATTCGCGGCCAATGTTCTTAACTATGCTGTCCAAAAGATACAAAGAAGGCAATTTTTGATCAACTGGCACCTGAAAGAAAAAAAAATGACTATTTAATCCAAGTTTATCCCATTTTCCTACATTTCCCCTTCAACCAAACAAGGAAAAGGTAAAAGTAACGTGGTAAAATTTAAAACTTCAAAACATTATTCAGGAAAATTTTCCCAAATTCAACAGCCACACAACTGGTAAACCCTAACGCAAATACCAAATGGCGAACAAAACCAACTGACCTCGACAATACGAGCACAGATGGCATCGGCAATTCCTTCGGCATGTTCTCGCTGCTCGCCAGCGACAATAGTCAAATCGGTAATGATAGGCTTGGAATTGAATGTCAATTCAGATAGGAGAAGCTCGTAGAGCTGCACAACATCGCCGGTGCTCAAGGGTGGAGGGACGATGTCAGTGTCGTCCCCGGAAACCCTAATTTCCTCCTCACGTTGCTTGACGAGAGCACGGAAGCGATCGAGAATGGTGGGTGGGGACTTGTGAGAGAGATCGTTGGGCAAGGGTTTAGAGGCAGTGGCGAAAGGGATTTGCCGAGGGTTTTCTCGGGAAACAAGAAGTTTTTGCGAATCCATGGGAATTAGGGTTTTGAATTACAAGCATGGAATTGGGAAGGGGGAACACACAAGAGTTTGATACTGACAGAGAGGACTGAAGGAAGAGAGGAAATAAAAAATGTGAAGGGCATATAAGGAATTTCCTTCTAAGACGGAGCTTTTGGGGATTTTATGTTATTATTAGAGGAAATGCTTGCTTCTACTATTTGAATAATAATACCTAACACCTTTTGTGGTCTATGAATGGTTATTTCCTAGGGATGGTATTAGGCTCCACCGGTTCAGGTTAAGTTCTTTGTTAGGGATGATAGTGAACCGGGCCAAATTCGGATCAGGTTTTTTTGTTAAGGATGACAGTGGACTGAATTAAGCTCGAGTCAGTGGACTCAGTTTGAGACCCGATTGGGTCGTATGGGCCAAATCTAAGGCCTAAACTCGATCAGGCTTAAGCTGCCCTGACTTTTTTATTTTTTTATATTTTGAAAATTTTAGTAGAACTTTATTTAATTAAAAATGTAAAGTAACTAATTCAATTAATTAAAGATATGAATTTCAATTGATTAATAAAAATTGAGATTTTATAATGAATGAATATATGAAATGTACATATATTGATCAAATGAATAAGAAAAAAAATTAAATTTATTAATAAAGGAGGATATGATTATAGGAAATAAAAGAAAAAAAGACTATAATTAAAGTGATCAATTGAATAATTTGAAGTTACAAATTTCAATTGATTAATAAAATTGAGATTTTATAATGAATAAATATATAAACATACATATATTAATCAAATGAATAAGATGAAATCAATTTCATTAATGAATGAGGATAGGATTATTGAAAATGAAAGAGAAAGTTTGTAATTAAAGTGATCAATTGAATTAATTAAAGTTAAATTAATAAAAATTGAGATTTTATAATGAATAAATATATAACCCGTACATATATTGATTAAATGGATAAGATGAAACCAAATTCATTAATAAAGGAGGATATGATTATAGGAAATTAAAGAAAAAGATTATAATTAAAGTGATTAATTATATTAATTGAAGTTGCAAATTTCAATTTATTAATAAATTTAAGATTTTATAATGAATAAATATATAAAACGTACATATATTGATCATATGTATAAGATGAAACCAAATTCAACAATGAAGGAGGATAGGATGAAATAAAAGAAAATGATTATAATTAAAGTGATCAATTCAATTAATTGAAGTTAAGAATTTCAATTGATTAATAAAAATTGTGATTTTATAATTAATGAATATATAAAACTTACATATATTGGTGAAATGAATAAGATAAAACCAAATTCACTAATGAAAGAGAATATGATCATATGAAATAAATAAAAAAGATTATAATTAAATTGATCAATTAATTAATAAAAGTTACAAATAAAACTCATTAATTAATATTATAATTTACAAAATGATTATCCAAAATTTTAAATGATATAATTTTAAAAATCAAGATAAAATCATGGCATAATGTTATGAACTAGGAGTCTTGGACTGGGAGACACTAAGAGTAGACTATGAAGAATAGAGACTGGAGAGAGTGGAGACTAAAGAGATTGAGAGAGTAACTAATTATTGTAGTTAGAATTGTCAATAGTTTGCATTACTTCTTTTGAATGTAGAAACATTATATTTAGAACTGTAACATTAAAATTAAAGAAATATTAAGAATATGGTAGTAATTAATAAATAATTAAATATACCTTCATCACTGAATATTTTATCAAAATAATGTCCACTTAATTGATGAGTATGAATATATGTATGACTAGTTAACTCTATGTCAATACTTATGCCTGTATTAATATAAAAACTAGAAAAACAATATAAGGTAATATAATATAAAAAATAGGTGAAATTGATAGATCAAAAAGAAAAGAGTTTACTCTCAATATCTTTATCATCTAACCAAATTTGGGCATATATAAGGGCTTCCGCAGTATGAGTACGAGGATGAGTCAAGCATAATGAGAACTATTAACCCGACTACCAATGCTAAAAGCAAACTCTAAAGTAAAATTAGGTGATGGAATTGCCAATAAGTATTGTGCAATTACTTAAAAGATCAAAAAATTATTTCTACTACTCTTTTACCATAATAACACATTGAACTGCACACCTTTAATGTTTGCCACACAATCTTCCGTCAAATATTTATCCAACTCCATCATATTGTATGAAGTCCTAGCCCTTTTTCATAAATTTTGTAAGTGAAAGTAACAAATTGCTCTTAGAAAATGATCTCAAACCTGAAACTGAAATTGGAGTTGAACAACTTGAACTACTGTGATCTCGATCTTGAATTTTATCCATTCTGAGTTGATAATAATTATACAATTCATACCATAATTGTTTAATGACATCTACATGCTTTTGATCTCGGTCACCATATAACACATTATATATAAAATTAACCCCCTCCATTTTGTACCTTGGATCTAGCATAGATAAGATTGCAAAAATATGTCCAACCATATACCAATAAGAATTTAATATCTCCATCAGCTACTCTTCCATAACCTCATCAGAATCAAATATCTAATCAAATAAATTTTTCTTTATCTCACACATAGTGCTAAAGTAATAGTGCAAAGTTGGATATTCTATTCCTAAGAACAATTCAATCGTAATATAAAATAATTCCAACTTCATACAAAGTTCTCTAGCCAACTCCCATTGGTCTTTTGTAAGCATGCACGTGTACTGAGAATCTCTTTATCTCAATCTGGTAAACACATCAACGTATTGGATTGTTGACTCCAACATCTTGAAGGTTGGATAATCCAAAACTAACTTTTTCGTATTTGGAATGCATCATTGTCATGCTGTTCCTTTAAATTTCTCAACTTGTTTAGATGTTGCACTCCAATATACTGCACTATTCCAAATTGAATCTATTGCTTCCTTTATCATATCCAACCTATGATTAAAAATCAAATTCTAAATATGCATAAAACAACGCATAAGGAATAACTTTCCACCAACCAACAAGCTCGCAACCTGTATCTTATTCTTTAACTTTTCAATCATAACATCATTCGTGCTATAATTATCAACTATTACGGTGAACAATTTGGTGTTGATATTATAATCTATCAAACAGTCTCCTAATATAGTTGGCAACCTTTCGCTTGTATATGGTATCAACATATGAATAAACCTTTCATGTACAAATATGAACAACATCAATCATAACATAATTAAAAAGTAAATGATAACAATATTAAAGAATATAAATTACCTCAAAAGTTTTTTACGTAGAGTCCAGTTATTGTCAACATAATGTGTTGTCACCGCCATATAACCTTTCCTTTAGTTATTGACTATCCACATATCTGCTGTAATGGCAATCATCCTTTAATACTCGACAATATTCTTAAAATTTCTTTCTTCTTATCCTCATATATCTTTATAATGTTCTTCTTCTAAATATTCTAAGTTAGAACCTTGAAGGTTGGTTATAGTGAATTGCAAAACATCCTAAATCTTTTGGTATCAATTGTAGATAGTGGATGCTCATCATCAATTATCATAGAAGTAATAAAAAATCTTAATTAGTTGTTTTCATAAGATGTTACAATCATTTCATTCTTCCCTCTTATAAGGTTAGGGGAAAAAATGTTTGACCTCCTAATACCATATTTTTCTACTACATGAATTCATATGTCATTTTAAATGAGAGGTTCCACCATTTGAACTCTTGACCAATATCTTTTAACAATACTTACATTTGGCCTTTTCTACTCCATCCATTGATCCAGTCTTATTAAATTGATTCCAAACTTTACTTTTCAATTGACTTGGAGTTGGACTTCTATCTTCATTTAGTATGGGATCAGAAGTTTCCACTTTTGTCTCCGGTACCAAATTACAACTCTCCACTGAAGGAATATGCTCATCCATATGAAACAATCAATATATAAATTTATATTTTATTCATAATCATAATTGATAATTCAAAAATATGGAAAGAATAGGACATAAATCATAATCATAGGTTTAAAGTTTATCAATTATCACTTATCAGTCGTCATGTGTATGCGATTGTGTAAGTCACTGAGATTGTGTTACACAACATAAATGGATGTTTATGTATTTTTGCAGACTTACAAAGTCACATACACGGGTGTGTATGTGTGACTGTGTAAATCATTGAAATCGTGTCACACAACACACACAGGCATGTATGTATTTATAAAGACTTACGTGATCACATATATGGGTGTACATGTGACTATGTAAGTTTGTGACCATGTAAGTTTGTCAACATGTAAGTCTGCAAAACTCACTGTGACTTACACGATCACATACACGCAAATTTAATTTGTGAAATACTAGAATTTCTAGAATTGTTACCATTGAGGAGATACTTTGTGGACTTATATGGTCACATACACGGTAACAATCCGATAAATTCTAGTATTTCACAAACTCAATCTTCAATAAAAACTAGAATAAGGTGAAGAAACTTTACCTTGATAGGTGGTCACGATGAAGCAAAAAAACACGACGACGGGGCGATAGGCAAGCAGGGCAGTATGGTGACGAGGTGAAGGGGCAAGTAGATAGGTAGTAAGGCGAAGGGGTGGTGAGTGGCGAGTAACGCGACAAAAGGGTGAGTGATAGAGTAAGGGCTGATGGCGGAGACACAGAGAGAGAGAGTAGAGAGAAAGTGAAGCGTGGGGATTAAGGAAGAAAGATTAACCTATATGTAAAAAAATGTTGTTTTATTTTTTGATAAACAAAAGCATAAGCAAGACGACATCGTTTACTTCATCTCAGAGACAAAAATCATAGCTTAATGTCATTTTTTTCTTGTACATTATCGAGCCTCAAGCTTGCTTCGACTTGAGCATGAGGCTGGGCCTTAAGGCTCGAAAACCTAATAGCATTCGAGCTCGAGGCCTGGCCCGAGGTGCCACCCTTGTTCTTTGTTTCCTTCATGTTATTAAGTATAAACAATAAATAATGTCCAATTCTTGATATTCTTTTTATAATTAATCCATGTGAATGAATAGATGTCTTAATTTATAATAATTATTATTATTTTATGGCTTAGATTAATTATTCTTCAAAGTTTAGATATTTTAACTATCAACAGATATAATTTTTTTAATCATTTATAACTTAAAGCAGTTAAGACTACAAATTTAATCACAAAATTGTAAATAATATGAATAATAATTTTTTTTACAGATTGTGTACATAATCATAAAAAAATTTCACTGCTATTACTAAGACAGGTAATTTTGATAAATGTCTTCTTTCATCCTCCAACATCCACTAGGTCATTTATTCTAGTGCAAATAATCATATGAGAGGTAATACTAATATGCTTACCACTTTTAAATCCCATAATTCTCCTTCACAGTTATTTTGTGATAAGTAGAAATTACAGTATATTTTACACCCTTATTTTATCTCGTTTTAAGTCATTTACATAGCACATTTGGATTAAATTATTGCATTTCTTATTAATTATTCAAGTGATTGAATTTTATATTTTATTTCTAAACATGGTTTAAATTATATTGAATTTTTACTTGTAAGCTTGGTGGACTTAAAGAAAGGAATCTATAAGAAAATCTGGCCTAAAATGAAGTTCACCTCAGGATCCAACCCACTAGAACAAGCAAATAGCCTAACAAAAGGAAGCCCAATAGTAGAAAAAGAAGCAGCAAAGCCAGAGGACCAAAATGCACAGTAGAAGAGAGGCAGAATGAGAACGTAAAGGAGAAAAACACAAGGCCAAAATGCAGTAGAGAGGAAGCAAAACGAAAACGCAGAGGAAAATAAATAAAACAACATAGTAGTAATGCAACAAGAGAGTAAAATGCAAGCATAGAGTCCAGAGAAAACAAGAGGAAACTTAGCAGACAAAAACAAGAGCAAAACAATGCAGCAGCCAAGAGAAATCGAAACACAACATGCTAGTAACAAATAAAGTGTAGCACTAAAGGAGTAAAATGCAACACGCCAGTAGCTAAAAAATCCCAGTAGAAAATGTAACACAGAGGACAAAAGTAAAATGCAACACTCAAATCCAAAACATGCAAATAAGAAGCAGAAAGGAGAAAGTAGTGTTGAATGGGAGAAGGAGACTCACCCACCCAACATCTCCATCTCAAAAACCCATTCCAAGTTCATTTGAAATGTAGAAGATAAGAGGAAATCTCGAAGATAAGTGGAAAACGAGTTGAGAGGCCAGTTACAAAAAAATCTCGAAGATAAGAGGAAAGAAGTCACCCAAATTTCAAGGTTGGTTAAAGGTAGGAGTTGTTATAAAGAGCATTTGGGAGTGAAAGGAGAGCCAATTCCTACCAGTTTCGAGCTGGTTTATGACTAGTGGAGGAAGACATTTCAGACCTTTAGGGTTGGTTTTAATAAAGCAATATATGCTATAAAGATTGTACTATTATTCACAGCATACTTCTGTACATTATATAGGCTGATACAAGCTATAAAGATAAGCGTAAACAGTTACAAGAGATTACAGTAGATAGAGATTACAACAGTGGAGATCATTGTCAAGCTTATCAAGTATCAGATGAAAGATATCCCTATCAGGTTTGAGGTATATGAAAGTAGAAAAATTGAATGAGTTTTTTGAAAACCCTG
>JANITX010000002.1:50388084-50407464 GCA_027564395.1 Erythroxylum ulei
GTAGAAAAATTGAATGAGTTTTTTGAAAACCCTGCTCTCTTTGTTTCTAGTTTCTTATGTTGAATTTATGATTAATTATTTAATTCTAGTTTAGACATATTGTTCTGACTATTTGGGATTTTTTTGATTTAATTCAATTAATTACCGAGTGAATTTAATAATGTACAATTGCTAGAATTTATGATTATGCTTATTCATGTTCTTATTTGATTGGATAAATCCTTGATTATTTGAATATGATAAGTAGAATGAGTGATTCATATGGAGTTGTATGGACTAGAATTTGGATGTTCGTTGGATAAATTTCGACTATTGATTGTGTTTCCTTGTGCTTAATGTGTTTTGATTAAATTGGTTCAAGTATAATGAGCGAAAAGGGATAGGTAGGAATCAGTTTGTTAGTTTTCTACATTTAATTTGGTAAATGTCTCGAATTATCTTAGATATGTCAAAATTACATGACTAAACTAAAATTTGAAAATTACTTGTTCATTTATGAAAATTAGATAAGTTTATGTTTTATTTTTTTGATTTCTAAACTCGATTCCCCTACTTTGTATATATATGTATTGGATTAGCTAAATTCATAGGTTTTGTTTTTACGATTGTTTTAGTCTAGGATTTTTCCTAATTTCGTGCTTTGCTAGAAATTTCATCCAAGCTGTTCAAGTTTTTATCTTCCTTTAGATGTGCTTTGTTATGTATGTTTAAAACTCTTCTCAATTTGAAAAATAGCATAGCTTAATTTATTTTACACAAGAGAACTATATATTGGATATTACATGCGAAAATGTTGATCAAAACATGATTAATATATATTATGATAGATCTAGAATTTTTCTTTTAATGGTTTATTAGTTTCTAGAAAGTTGTCATATTAGTTGAATTGTGTTAAGATATAAGCTTTTGATTGAATTAGATGTGTAAACGACAAATTACGATTACTTTAAAAGTATTACAAAATGAAATAAAAGTTGTCTAACTGGAAATTTCAGATTTGCATAATTTGATTTCAACTTTAAAAATTCCAGCATTACATATATTTTGATAATCATGATTTGTGCGAAAGACAATAATGTTTAGCTTGTGAACGTTGATTGTGTGGTTCCAAGAATGCATTGCAAGTTTATTTTCTTAAGTTTTAATCTTGTATATTAATAATTTTGGTTAAAGAAATATGTGTTAGTGCATTGAACATGTTTCTTCCATTAAGATATAATTTCTTTCATATAAGCGAAATTATTATGACATAATTGTCTATTTTAAATTTATTATATTAATAAACTAAATTAGTAAATTAAGTTTCTTCATAGGATCAACCCTTATTTGCTTTATACTAAATTGATTAATAAATTCGAAATTAAAATAAGGATTTAATTTGTATATGTCTAACCACAAGTATCATTTTGGCATATGGTTTTGCCTCATTACTCTTGGTTCTAGAATGACTCATCCAAATTCATTAATTTCCTTATCATATATTTTAGGCCTACCATGGTTTCATTTTAATTTAATATATGTTAGCATATTTACCTAGGTTTTAAATTAATTTGTTTTACTTTTCTTAGATTATTGTCTTTTGCAGGATGACGAATAAGATTATTAATAATGGATATGTATCAGAGGTCTCTATATTTAAGTGTCAATACCTATTCTCTATGATTAGAACTCTTTTTGAAGCACATTGTCGACAAGGCAATCCTTTTTTAATTCTTTTTAAGAAATTGTGTCCAAAATTTCAAAATGTGTCATCTCTAGATAATAAGTCATGTTAGTTTGCAAAACATCATTGTTTGCCTTTTAGCCCTGGAGTCATTTAGAAGAGCCAATTTTCCTTTTGAATTAGCTCATTTTGATGTTTAAGGTCCATGTCCCATTTCATCTAAGATTGGGTTCGATACTTTGTTACGTTTTTTGATTACTTCTCTCCAATGACTTGGCCTTACTTATTGAAAAATCACTTGGAGTTATTTTCCTATTTCACTTCTTTATGTGTTGAAATCAAAACACATTTTAATGTTTTTTTTACACATTTTGCAAAGTGATAATGCGAAAGAATATCTTTCATATTCCTTTTAGACCTACATGCTTAAGGTGTTGCTGAAGGGAAAAACACGCATCTCCTTGAAACAGCCAAGGCACTTTTATTTCAAACACATGTCCCTAAGTATTTTTGGGCTGATACGATTTTAAAAACCTATTTTTTGATTAACCATACTCCATTATATGTCCATCATTCCTTATCACTTCTTTTTCAAGCCAAATCATTGTTCTCCATTAAACCTCATATTTTTGGGAGGACATGTTTTATTCATGATATTCATCCACAAGGCACCAAAATTAGATCCTAAGTTCATTAAATATGTCTTCCTAAGGTATTCTCATCTTTAAAAATGTATCAATGATATTATCCTAGTCTTAATAAATACCTTGTGTCTGCTGATGTTACATTTTTGGAACATATTCCTTTCCTTCTTGCCTTTTCCAATACTTCTAGTAGTTAGGGGTAGACTAATGATTTGTTAATGTATCAAATCTCCCAACACTTGCCAAAAATTGCTTATATATCTACCATTTCAACATCACCACCACTTCCACCTATTTGTCATGTCTATTACAAACAACGAGATATTCTTGATACATGACCAACAGTAGTCCTTACTTCAACATCAGATTCCACTGAGACTGAATTCAACCTTCCAATCACTCTCTGTAAAGATAAATGCCAATGTACTTACCCAATTTCATCTTTTCTTCTTTATAATCATTTGTCACCTTCCTCTTACTTTTTTTGTTGCCTCTTTTGACACTATGTCTCTTTCCAAAACTATTTATGAGGCCTTATCTCATCCTGGATAACAAGTAATAATGATAAAAGAATTAATGCTCTAGATGCTAATAACAATTGGAATTTAGTGGATTTACTTATGGGAAAAAGACTATCAGATGTAAGTGGTTATTTGCTGTTAAAGTCTGCCTTGTTGCTAAAGGTTATGCTCATACTTATGGTGTGGAATTTTCTGATACTTTCACTTCTGTGGCAAAGTTGACTTTAATTCATTTGTTTACTTCTATTGTAGCTACCAATTACTAGCCCTTTAACAATTAGACATAAAAAAAAATTCATTCTTATATGGAGACTTGTAAGAGGAGGTTTATATGGAGTAACCACTTGGGTCTGTTGCTCAAGGGGATTATGTGAAAGTGTTTCATCTTTAAAGATCTCTATATGGTTTGAAACAAAGTCTTCATGTGTGGTTTGAAAATTTTATTCAAGCAATTAAATAGTTTGGAATGAGTAAGAGCAAGTATGACCACTTAGTCTTTAAGAAAAACTCTATATCTGGCATTATCATTCTTGTTTGTGTACGTGGATGATATTGTTATTACTTTCAATGACACTATAGGAATTTCATCTCTAAAAATGGTCATTACAAATAGTTTTAGATGAAGGATTTAAGGGTATTAAAGTACTTATTGGGAGTTGAGGTGATAAGGAATAAGAAAGGTATTTCTTGTCTCAAACGAAATATGAGCTTGACTTGTTGTCCAAAATTAGGAAATTAGGGACTAAACTATGTAGTACTCCTATGTCACCTATTTTACAACTTACAAAAGATGGAGATTTTTTTGAAGATCTTAAGAAGTATAGAAGATTACTTGGGAATTGAATTATCTTATGGTAACTTGTCTTGATATTGCTTATTTAGATGGCATTATGAGTTAATTTATGTCTTCTCTTATTGTTAATCACTAAGTCACTTTGGAGCAAATCCCATGTTACTTAAAGGGAGCTCCTAAATGGGGTATGTTATATAAAAAACATGATCATTTTCGTATAAAGTGCTTTTCATATGCATATTAGGTAGGAACAAAGATTAATCGAAAATCCACCGCAGGCTATTGTGTTTTTGTTAGAGGAAATTTGATCTCATGAAAGAGTAAAAAATAATAATTTTATATCTTGCTCAAGTGTAGAATCAAAATATAGATCTATGGCACAATCCATGTGTGAAAATAATGTAGATATATCAGTTATTGATTAAAATTGTTGTCAAAGTTTCAATGCCAGCAAGTTATCATGTGATATATAAGAAGCTCTTCTTATAGCTTCTATTCCTGTATTTTATGAATGAACTAAGCATATTGAGATTAACTGTCATTTCGTTTGTGAAAAGGTGAAACAAACTTGGTTTTTACAAGATATATAAAGAATGGAGAACAACTAAAAGACCTATTTACAAAATCTTTAAACAAGATTTGAATTGAATATCTTTGTAACAAGCTGGGCATGATTGATATCTATGCTCTTGCTTGAGACTGTGTGTTACATATTATGTACATAATCATAACGATATGCTATTATTATTAGTTTGATTATAAGGATTAACTATATGATTAGAGTTGAAATTTAAGCCTCCTCTTGTATATAAATAGAAAACTATACAAAATGAAAAATGTGTGTGAAAAATATTTCCCTTCCTTCTGTGATTAAAAAATTCTTGTGCCAAAAAATAATATGAATTAAACTTTGCATAATTAATTAAATAAATTACATTGGAATATGAAAGTTAGTAAACCTTTGCTATTAACAATAACTCATTTTGTTAATAAATATAATTATATATTTTGCAATTTATATTTAACAATAATATATCATCAAAATTCATTTGTGTTGTTTGTTAATATAAATGATACGTCATAACACTTGCATGTTTTTTTAAAGATATAATACTTGCATGTTATTTACGTTAAATGACTATTTTAATTTTAATCTTTTTCTTAAGAATTTTCATTTTCTCTCTTTCAACCATAATCAATCAAATATCTTTTAAAAAATTAGCTTATATTTATCTTTTATAAACAAACTATCTGAGAGGAAATTAAACATATAATGAAATTGTTAAACGTTACAAATAAAGTTATTAATTGAATATAATGAATTCTCTTCCTATAATAACCTGTGCAAGAATTCCTAAATATAGGAAATGATAATATCAGAGTTAATATATACTTATTAAAGTAATGGATATATTAATCAATTCATTTTATTTAAGTAACATTATATTGCAGTCGATTAATATTTCCATTCAAACTTAAGATGGTGAGAGTGAAGTTAAATTGAGTTTATTAACTAGTTCATTGTATCGAGTTTGCAACTGAGTTTTGGTGAATATATAAGTTGTTTGATCATGGGATGATAAGAGATAAAATAGATAGTACCTTGCAAAAGATGATAACAAAAAAAGTGACAATCATTCTCAATATATTTTGTTCATTCATTAAATCCACCATTATAAGCAATTTGAATGACCATACAATTATCAGAATAAATAGTATTGGTTGATGAATTTTCAATTCACATATCATGTAAGAGCCAATGTAAATAAAATGTTTAAAAGTAGTGTAACAAGAGTTAGGTATTTAGCTTCAATACTAAATAAGCTACAATTAAATATGTGTATGACTTCTCTATAAGATAAGAGAATCACCAATAAAAATAAAAAACAAAATCAAGTTATAAGCGTTGATCAGAAGAATCTGCAGTCTAATCAACATCAAAGTATGTATAGAACTCCAAAGAGGAGGATGACAAGATTTGGATACCACAAAATAGAGTACCTATAATAAAACACGAAATATGAAAGATTATAGTATAGTGAGTAGCTTGAGGAGTTATCATAAAATGACTAAAAAAAATAGACTATATAGCTTATGTTAGGATGAGGAACTATAAGATATACCAAACTCTCCACTAATTGTCTATACAAAGGTAGGGTAATCTAGAGGTTGACTATTTATTGTTGTGAGACGAACTTTATTCTCAATAGAGGTGAAAGCAACTTTTTTTTGTTACTTATGCGAGATAAGAGATAAGAGATCAGTATAATACTTTGTTTGAGGAGACAATAACCTGAATTAACATAAATGACTTATAATATAAAGAAATAGGCTAGATTTCTTAAACTTTTCATCTTGAAGTGTTAAATGAGTACAATTTCAATTTTGTAACACCATTAAGGTCATCTCTAATAATAATAATATCATTTATGTAGAGTAATAAGAGAAAAAAAAACCTCTAAATGTGTGTTGAACAAATAAGACATTATCATGTGGGCTACTAATAAATTCAAGGTGTTGAACAAGATAACCAAATTTAGTAAACCATGCTTGTTGGCTTGTTTAAGGCTGTAAAGAGCCTTTCTAAGGTTAAAAAAAATAGTATATCTAGATGTGCGTTAAACAAATAAGACATTATCATAGCGTTGAACAATATAGCTAAATTTTGTAAACCAAGCTTGTGTGACTTGTTTGAGTCTATAGAGTGTTTTTTTAAAGTAAAAATAGTATCTGGAGGATGATTATAAGCTAGAGGTAGTTGCATATTGTCTTTTTTTAGAAAGGTCACTATTTCAAATGACATTCTTTACTTCCATTTAAAACAATTGGTCATTTCTTATTACTAGCAATAGCTATAAGGCTATAAACTAAAGTGAAGTGGGCTATGGGATTAAAAGTCTCTTCACAATTAGTACCACACTCATAAGTGAACCTTTAATAATAAGTCAACCTTTATATCCTATAGTTTCATACACTTTTGTTCTGATCTTATAGATCCATTTATAGTTCAATAAGGTCTTACGTGGAGGAAGTGGGACTAGATGCTTAGTTTAGGTTTTCTCTATGGCTTATAATTCTTCTTTCATTAACTTACTACTATAAAGGATTAGCACTAGCTTCTTTATAGTTATTGGATTCACAAAGGGAAGTGATGGTTGAGTTAACATTGCAATTTAAGATCAGGGAGACTTATAACATCATATTATAAATTTGATAGGAGTTTAATGGTTTTAATAGGTCGTGATGACTTAGATGGTTCAAGGGAACTTGGATCCTCCAATAAAGCTGGATCGTCATGTAAAACATATAGTCAATGTTTTTAAGACTTGCAATTGGGAGAGAATCGGATAGAACTATTGAGAACATAATCATGAAATAAGTTAATAAAGGGATCAATAAATAAAGAAGTGGAGGGTAACACTTTGAAGGAAGACAAGGATGAGAACGTTTTATATCTATAGAAGGTGATGTGTTTATAAATTTGAAAATGTGGAGAGATACGATCATAACATCTCTATCCCTTGTGTTTAATGTTATACCCTAAAAAATAACATAAATGATCTCTGAGGTTCTAATTTGGAATGTTCATACGATTGAAGAAATAAAAAATAGGCGAAACCAAAAATTCAAAGGAGACTATAATTAAGAATATGATTAAACAAACATTTATGTAGAGATTGATTACTTATTATAGTAGAGGGAAAATGATTGATAGTATAAATAGCAATAAGAGCTACTTTTCCTAATAGTGTATGAAGGAGAAATAAGTAAGGCTTTGATTATGTTAAAAATGTGCTTGTGTTTCCTATTAGCTCTCCTATTTGTTGGGTTTTACTTAGATAAGATTGATGAAGCACTATACCATATTAGAACAAGTGTATAAGAAATTAATTATCTTTATATTCCATGATGTTATCAATTTGAAATTTTTTCATGCTTTTAGAAAACTAACTTTTGATTATATAAGCAAATTGACTATATATGTCCATTTATATCGAGAAAATCCATCAATAAAGATTATGAAATATTTTGAACCTCCGATAGTAAAAATAGGAGAAGGTTCCCAAATATCATAGTGGATTAAAGTAAAAGAAGTATCTGACGTTAAAAGGTAAAGTATGATGTTTGGATAGCTTAAGAGATAAAAAATCAACATATCTTTATTTTAAAAAATCCTAATAATCCATTGGAAATTAAAGGATTCAAATGATGAAAAGAAACATGACCAAAATGGGTGTGCTAAGTTTCAATTGTAACCATGGCACCATAATTAGATTGATTTGATGGTCAATAAAGTGATATAAATTCAAACAATTATCCCTACTTATGCCTTGTCTCAATGATCTGCACCGTTTTTGGATCCTACATATGACCACTATGACTTGAAAAATGAACATCAAGACTATTATATAGTTAACTAATAGAGATAAGATTAAGTGAAAACTTTGAAACTAATAAGATATTTGATAATGTAAGGTTAGATGTAGACACAGTGCTAATATGACCAACAGACATAGGAGAATTATTACTATTATGTACAGTGGGTGCATAGGAACTAAGCTTATGTTTTTTTATTAAGGAAGTTACAAAACTCATATGATTACAACATATATAATTAAGATACCAATAAGAAATTTTACCTAGCTAGTGTTACGTGCAAGAGTAAGGTTGTATAATTACCAAATTAAGAGGAAAAAAAGTGATTATTTAAGAATATTGATGTTTTCTTGAAGAAAAAAAGGAGATTTTCATTAATAAAGAATTTAATTACAAACTATATAAGAAACTTGGGGGAGTACCTTGTAACACGTAAAGGTTGTAGTATTATTGCCTAATCAAAATATATGGTGAAAATGCACAGTAAGTTAAAATTAAGAGGAAGTCGAGGGTATTAATGTTCATTTGATAAAGAAGGGTAACAAAATTGAGATAAGAAGATTTAGTCAAATCTTTAGTGGCCATAACAAAGAAAGAGGGAAGCATGCAATATAAATGACTAAACTTTGCTTAGAATCCTTTTTCAATCTCATTATTAGACATCTAGATATCTAATGTTCAACTTCTTTGTAATAATTACACTTGCCCTTCCTCAATGGATGAGAACATGTATATCCTATAGATCCTATAATAACCAAGATAATGTTAAAGGAACAATGGGACTTGAATGTAGTTAACCTGATTCCTTTATAAATAAGTTCAGTAATGATTGTCTTAATTTAAGGAAAGGGATCACAATGTAGAAAAGATCCACTCACTGATTTAAATTCAAAACGAAGGGATCACAATAACTTTATTTATGTGATAATGTTGTTGAGCATAAAACCCAACATCTCTTTGATTATGTATTATAGATCAAAAGTAGCAAGTTAATTAGGATTAAGGAAGAAATTCATATACAAACTATCCAGCTTCCAATTCAACAAACTACGTTATAGGCAGTGATAAAAAATGTAGCCAATTTGTCGAAAAAACATCACGTATTATCATTTGTCACATTTTCAATTCATCGCTAAAAACATCTACAATTCTCTATTGCAAAAAAATTTTAGGCAATGTTTTCCAAAATCGTAGATATTATTTTTTTTGCTATGTTTACTAAAATATGGATAGTATTTTTTGGCTGCATTTTTTATTATGGTATTTATATATTCTTTTGCTATATTTTTGTAATTTCGTAAGTATAGTCTTTTAACAAAGTTTGTATAATTTTGCAAGTAAATTCTTTTAACTACAAGCAAGTGAAAACATTGCCAAAATATTTTTGCAAATTTTTTGCATAATCTATAATATTGAGCATTTTGTGACGTTTTCTATATAATGTCTTAACATATTCTTTTATTGTGAATTATTTCCTTATTATTATCGAACTAAGTTGTAGAGAAACTTTATTAATTCGAAATTTAAAGCATTCCTTATATAAGTAACATTATATAAATATTATCAAATTGTAACAACAAAAATAACAAACAACAAGCATGGTTAAAGTCAACCAAAAGTAATATGATAAAATTTATACACTAATTATTTGTCTTAGGTATGCACACCAAAATATCTTGAAGTTCATGTAAAATAATATAAAAAAAAGCTTACACATATTTATAAAATGAATAAGATGAAATCAAATTCATTAATGATGGAAGATATTATTAAAGGAAATGAAAGACAAAAAGATTATGATTGAAGTGATCAGTTTAATTAATTGTAGTTATGAATTTCAATTAATTAAGAAAATATGAGATTTTATAATAAATAAATATATAAAAAAACTTACATATATTGATAAAATTAATAAGATAAATCAAATACATTAATGACGAAGGATATGATTACAGGAAATGAAAGAAAAAAATTATAATTGAAGTGAGCAATTCAATTAATTACAATTACAAATTTCAATTAATTAGGAAAATTTGAGATTTTATAATGAATAAATATATAAAATTTACATATTTTGATATATTTAATAAGATGAATCAAACTCATTAATGATGAAGGATATGATTATAGGAAATAAAAGAAAAATATTATAATTGAAGTGATCAATTCAATTAATTATAGTCATGAATTTAAATTGATTAGGAAAAATTGATATTTTATAATAAATGAATATATAATAACTCACATATAGTGATAAAATTAATAAGATAAAATCAAACTCATTAATGAAGGAGGATATGAATGTAAGAAACGGAAGAAAAATATTAGAATTGAAGTGATTAATTCAATTAATTACAATTACGAATTTCAATTAATTATGAAAATTTGAGATTTTATAATGAATATATAATAACTTACGTATATTGATAAAATGAATAAGATGAAATCAAATTCATTAATGATGGAGGATATGATTATAGGAAATGAAAGAAGCTTGCATTTTCTCATTTTCCGTTTTGGCATTTATATTATTTTCATTTTTCTATTTTTCTTTTCTTTTCTTGAATGTTTACATTTTCTAGAATGTTTACTTAGAGTGAAAAAAAAGTTATATGGAAGCTTATAAGAAATTTTACTTAAATAATTAATTAATTAAAAAAGAAGAGAAAGGATAAATCCAAATTTATAAAATAAAGTAATATTAACTATACACGAATGATTATCCAAATCATTTTACAAAAAAAAAATACAATTTAAAAAATTATGATAATATTATGACAGAGGTTGGAGATTAGACACTGGACACTAGAAACTGGAGAGGGTAGAATAAGAGAGTAGCTAATCGTTGTAGTCAGGATCGTTAATAGTTTGCATCGCTTCATCAATATGTACAAACTTATATTTAGTAATGACATATGAAAATTAAAGGAATATTAAGGATATGGTAATAATTAATAGATAATTAAATATACCTTCGTCTTCATATATTTGACCAAAATAATGTCCACTTAATCATTGAGTATTACTAATCACCTCTGCATTAATAACTGTGGTTGTATTAAAGGAAAATTAAAAAAAACAATATTAGGTAAGATATTATAAAAACAGAAGAAATTGATATATCAAAAAGAAAAAAATTTACCTTCAATAACTTCATCATCAAACCAACTTTGAGCACATATAAGGGTTTTCACAGTACAAGGATGCAACGAGCACGATGAGGAATAATAACTTGACCACTAGTGCTGAAAGCAGACCATTTGGGCTAGAAGTCTGCATGATCGGAAAATTATTTCCACAACTCTTCCACTATAATAATATATCGAACTGCTCACCTTCAACTTTGATTACACAATCTTCAGCTAAATATTTATAAAATTCCATCATATTGTATGAAGTCCTAGCCCTTTTTGTTTTTATAAATTTTGAAAGTGAAAGTAACAAACTACACTTAGAAGATGAGCTCGAACCTAAAACTGAAGTCGAAGTTGAATAACTTGAACAACCACAATTCAAATCATGAAAATTTTCCATTCTGAGTTGATAATCATTAAACATTTCATATGAAAATTGTTTAATGACATCTACTTGCTCTTACTCTCAATCACCACACAATGCATTATAAATAAAATTAACCCCCTTTATCTTGTATCTCGGGTTCAACACATATAACACTGCAACAATAAGTCCAACTTTAGACCAATAAGAATTCAACTTCTCCATCATCTACTTCGCCATAATCCGAATAACCTCATTGGAATCAAAAATAATAATAAGATAAAGCATTCTTTATCTCACAGATAGTGCTAAAGCAATAATGCAAAGTTGGATATTTTGTTCCCGAGAACAACTTAGTCGCATTATAAAATAATTCCAACTTTGTATAAAGTTCTATAGCCAACTCCCATTTATCTTTTCTAGGCATACAAGTTGATATATGAATAATTGATCTTATTTTTACCTCAAATTTGTTGTATCTTGATAAATTATAATTTTAGTGTATATTTGGTACTTAATGCCTTCCAAATGCATTTACAAAGTATAATTGCTTTTACATAATTAAAGAAGAAGAATTTGAATAAAAACACGACATAAAATAAAGATTCGATGCATAGCAATGCATCTGCCCATGCATTTCTCCCAGCCCGTGCAGTTTCGTGATATTTAGAGAATTTGGAGGTGCATCAAACCGTGCATCTTCCCATAATCTTAAATTTCAATATAAAAGACGTGTTTGATGGTAATTTAGAAGAGGCAATTAGAGAGGAGACTTGAGGAGGCAATTCTAGACATGTAGATTTTTCTTAAGGGCCGATTTCGATCCACAAAAGAAAAAAAAACATGAAGAATTCATTGAAAGATCCATCAAAATACAAGATCAAACCTTTACATTGCAAGAATATTCAATAAAAGACAATCAGGGAGATTTAGAATTATGAACCAATTGTTTTCAATTCATTTTTCTTTCAATTTATGTTTGATTTCGTGTTCGATAATGTGTAATTAAACATCTTGTTAGTATTTAGGTTTAATGAACCTTATGTTAATACTTTGATATGATTTTATTCGTTTATTAATGCAATTGGTTTGCTTGTTATATTGTGATTTAATTACGTGTTTTATCTATGTTCTAACAGACCCAGGAATATTAGATCATAATCTGATTTCATACATAGAGAATAAGAAATCCTATATGTAGGGGAGCCATGGGCTATACATCTTGTGCATGGCTATGCAACGGAAGCATTGGAATTAAAATTCTAACCCTACAACATCCCCAGGAAATCGAAAATCATATGTATGTAATAGACATAATTGAAAGAACATGTAATTAAAATTGTGAACCGTAAGGAAAGCTCCTCCTTTCTTACTTCTTCTCCTTATTTGGATTGTTACAAACACCAAACACCTTCTTTAGCCTTTTGAGAGCACGAAAAGATGGAGAATAATAGTGTGTAAGGGTGGTTAGAGCACCGAACAAGATGAATTCAAATAGATGCTCAATCGAGAGTTAGATCATAATCAAGTTACATGCAATTAAACTCATGCAACAATTGCATAAAATTGCATGAACAAATCTCAAGATCATTTCTCTCAACCTCTAAAACTCTTCTGGACCCTTAACCTCTCAATGGAGTGTGTTTTTTGTCTAAATTTTCGTTGCGTGTACATAAGTGAAGAACTCATTTATGTACCACCTATCATAAAGTGGGTCATAATCATAACCTATAAGTCACGATCGTGACTTACTTAAAATGATGGTCATGCACATTATGTTTTTCATCCGATCTTTTATGCGTGTGACCCTTAGGTTTTCGGTTATTTTGGGCACTTGAATTAATTATTAATCCGAGTATATCATAAATGGTTTCATGCCACTTGAATTAACTCTTAATCCAAGCAAATCATAAAAGGTTTCATGATGCCAATTTACTGGAACATAAGTGAATTAACACATAAACTCTTTGATAATTAATTATCCGACTTACGAACCTTTCAATAGACAATTATCATCTAATTCATCCCTTCACCATCCCATACCCCACTTAGTTCGGAGTATGGACTATATGTCAACTCCCACTAGACTGACGACGTCACATCTAGTCCAAGTGATGTTAGTTCTTATCCTAGGGATCTCATTACTCTATGTGTCGTTAAAGACTCTCTTCATGACACATAACTGCTATGCCCAGAGACTCCTGAATAACGACCCTGATAAGAGGCCGTGGTATCATCTCCTTCTATCAAGGGTGGTGAATCATTTATTGGCTACCCAATTGCCTTCAGGTACTAATAGTTGTACCCAATCACCACCCTATGGCAACCTCGCCTTGAGGCAACATTGAATATTGTCAAAGCATAGGATCAATATCTAAGATATCATTGAGTACCTCAAGTTTAAGGATATTTGCACTATTCCTATGATGAGATTAATCATTGACATTTGATAGATCATCCATATGATAATCTCATGGTGGGTTATCCGATGTACATACTACTTTTAGTAAGCATCCACATGTTAACTCTGCATCTCATGCTTATAGTTTATGAGATCTATTGCTTGATAAAATCAAGGAGCATAACATGTGCTAAAAAATCCGGATTAACAATGTCCTTTTTCATTAATCCTATGACTAGGGATAATTTAGATATTAACATAATTACACATGATATGAATCTCATTGTCATGATCTCATCATGATTTCCTTCATGCTATATTTTGTATCATGGACTTCATTAATTTAATTTAAGATTGACATCAATACATAAATAAATGAACATCAAATTAATGAAAATTTCCTTTTGCTTTATTAATCAAAATAAAGTTTGTACAAAAGTGCTAATGGTGATTTCCTTTAGAGCACTACTTTAACAATCTTCCACTTACATTAAAGTCAATTGCCTTTTTATCTAATACCATAGGCAAATATACTAGAATCAAATCTCATTTGAGGAAGTGGCTTAGTGAAAGGATCAACGATGTTCTAATTTATGGGCACTCTCTCTATTTTCACATCACCTATATCAATGATCTTCTTGATCAGGTGATATCTCTTGAGTACATGCTTGGACCTCTGATGAGACCTTGGTTCCTTTGCTTGAGCAATAGCCCCATTGTTGTCACAATACAACAGTATCGAGTCTATAATGCTTGGAACCACTCCAAGTCCCATAACAAACTTTTTGATCCAAACAACTTCTTTTGTCGCTTCCGTAGTTGCAATGTACTCTGACTCGGTCGTTGAATCTACAATCGTCTATTGTTTGGAACTCTTCCAACTAACTGCTCCACTGTTCAATGTGAAAACATAACCTGTTTGAGATTTAGAGTCATCCTAGTCAGATTGAAAACTGGCATTTGTATACCCGCTTACTACTAGATCTCCATCTCCATATACCACGAATAAATCTTTAGTCCTTCTTAAGTACTTTAGGATATTCTAGACAACCACCTATTAACACTCACTAGGACCTGATTGATATCTGCTCATAACACTTAGAGTATATAATATATCAGGTCTTGTATATAATATAGCGTATATAATATAGCATATATGATTAATCCTATTGTTGAAGCATGCGGGATCAAACTCATATGAGTCTTCTTATCTTGTGTCTTGGGACATATAGATTTCAAGAGTTTTATCCCATGAGTCATGGGAAGAAACCCTCTCTTAGACTGCTCCATGATAAACTTGTTTAGCACTTTATTAGCAACCTCCTTGATCTATCTTTATATATTTTTATTCCCAATATATAAGTTGTTTCTCCAAGGTCTTTCATGGAGAAATTCCAAGACAACCAAATTTTGACATATTGCAAACTTGAGACATCATTTCTTATTAGTAATATATCATCCACATATAACATAAGGAATATGATAGCACTCCTACTAACCTTCTTGTACACACAAGGTTCATCTAGATTTTGTGAGAAACCAAACTCTTTGATTGTCGCATCAAATCGGATGTTCCAACTCTTAGATGCTTGCTTTAATCCATAAATAGATTTTTGAAGCTTATATACCTTTTCGTCATTTTTGGATATGAAGGCCTCATGTTGTATCATATACATATCCTCGGATAGGTTTCCATTCAGGAAAGTCATCTTTTCACCCATTTGCCATATCTCATAATCATAATCATAATAAGCAGCAATGGCTAGGAGTATTATAATAGATTTAAGTATAGCTACGAGGTTAAATGTCTCATCATAGTCAACTTCTTATCTTTAATGATAACCTTTAGCAACTAGCCTTACTTTATAGGTAATCACGTTATCATTCATGTTGATTTCTTTTTGAAAATCCACTTGCGTCCTATGGGATTTCGCCCTTCGGGTGGGTCAACCAAAGTCCATACTTGGTTTTCAAATATGGAATCCATTTCGAACTTCATGGCTTAAAGCTATTTATTAGATTCTGAACTCTTCAAAGCCTCTTCATGGGTTGTAGGCTCATCGTCCTCTGTGTCCAATACGTCATTCCATTCACTTACTAGAAATCAATATCTCTCTGGAACATTATGTATCCTATTTGACCTACGAACATTTTGTGTGTCAGAAGGTTCAACTGTTGTCTCATCTTCATGAACAACAATCTTGGGTTCAGGCAATTGATATGCATCTGTTTGAGCATCATGAACTTCATCAAGTTCAACTTTGCTCCCTCTGTCTTCTCTTGGAAGAAACTCTCTCTTTAAAAAGAAATCATGCTTTTAGACAAACACCTTTTGCTCTAAAACATTGTAGAACTGATATCCAATTATTTCCTTAGGATAACAAACAGGCATTTATCAAATTTCACTTCAAGCTTGTCTTCAGCCGGACGATCCTAAACTTTCATATAAGAAAGATAAGGTTTCTTGTTAGTCCATATCCCATATAAAGTAACATCAACTACTTTTGAAGGGACTCTGTTTATCATATGAACAACAATCTCGAGTGAATAAACCCAAAAGGAATTTGGTAAATCTGCTAAGCCCATCATTGACCTTACCATATGCATCAAGGTTCGGTTTCTCCTTTCTACCACACCATTATGTTGCGGTGTGTGAGGTGGAGTCCACTGGGAAATAATCCCATTATCCCTAAGATAATTTAAAAACTCCTCGTTTAAGTATTCACCATCTCGATCTAATCCAAGTATCTTGACACTTTTACTGAGCTATTTCTCTACTTCATGTCTAAATTGTTTGAACATTTCAAGTGCTTCAGACTTGTATCTCATTAGATACACATACCCATACCATGAATAATCATCGATAAAGGTAATGAAGTACATAAAACCGCCTCCGGCATGAATGGACATCAGACCACATACATCAGAATGTATTAGGTCTAATAACCCATTCGCTCATTCACCCTTTCCTTTAAAAGGTAATTTAATCATCTCGCCTAACAAGCAAGATTCACATATGACATATGATTCATAATCAAATGACCCTAAGCTACCTCTCCTATGTAGCTTAGACATGCATCTCTCACGTTCATAAGTAAGTTGATTTTAAGTTATCCCATTTTTGTCTTCTATTATCATTGATATTTAAAATTGGATTGCACATATCTAATATGTAAATACCATTGCACAATGTAACGTTACTATACAACATTTCACTCAACATAATTGAACAACCATTGCTTGAAAAAGTTAAATGAGATCCCGTTTTATTAAGACATGAAACAGATACAATGTTCTTTGTCACAACAGGTACATAATAGCAATTATCCAAAGTTAACTCTAGCTAACTAGGAAGATACAAAACATAGGTTCCTACGGCTAATGCAACAACTTTTGTTCCATTTCCCACACATAGGTCGATCTCTCCCTTTTTGAGCAGTCTACTATCCCCGAGGCCCTGCATATCAACACATATGTGTGAGTCACATTTGGTATCTAATACCCAACTATTATGATTAAAATAGTATTAACCTCAATGACAAATAACATATTTGAAGTAGAAGGTGGAGAATCTAATGCCTTCCTCTCCTTCAGCGACTCCAAATAGGCTTTACAATTCCTCTTCCGATACCTTTCCTTGTTACAATGGAAGTATATTCCCTTTGGTGCATTCTC
The DNA here is from genome assembly GCA_027564395.1 of Erythroxylum ulei. NCBI lineage: Eukaryota > Viridiplantae > Streptophyta > Magnoliopsida > Malpighiales > Erythroxylaceae > Erythroxylum > Erythroxylum ulei. The sequence continues at coordinate 50,405,657 of JANITX010000002.1, forward strand.
CTTTGCCTTCTCTTAGGTTATACCTCCCACTGGCTTTTTGGACTTCTTCTTCTTATTTTGTTTCGTCTTGCAATAACCAAAAGCCGAGTCCACTAGCATCATAACCTTACTATCCTTCCTGACAGTTTACTCAATTGTTTTGAGTAGATTAATTAGCTCAAGTATCAAGGTTGATATTTGGTTCATTCGATAGAAAAGCATAAACTGTGAATAACTATCAGTCAAATCAATCAGAATTAAGTCTAAATTTATGATCCATTACGAAACCCAAATTGGCTAACCTCTCAACGTATCCATTCATCTTTAGTGCATACTGCATTGGAGACGATCCCTCAACCATCTTAGACCGGAAGAGCAACCTCGAGGTCTTGAACCTTTCGGACTGAGCTTGCTCATCAAACAATTCCCTTAGATGGTAGACTATGGTATGAGCATCCATAGCATCATGCTGCTTTTACAGTTCTGGTGACATAGAAACCAACATAATACAGCTAGCCAGCTTACTATCATCTAGTAGCTTTTTGTAAACTTTCTGATTCTCATCAGAGGCATTGACAATAGGGGGATCAGGAAGTGGCTCATTTAGGACATATCCTAGTTTCTTGAATTTGAGAACAATTCTCAAATTTCGTAGGCAATCGAAGAAGTTGGTCCCGTGAGTTTGTTGGAATATACTAGAGAGCGTAAGTTCACACTGGACGAAGACATCGTGGCAATTTAATAACTTAGAAGAATGAGAGAGAGCATTAGAATGTACACAAATGCATATCGATAAGGACTTTAATCACATGCATTATGAGTCCCACTATTTTATCTAAATCTATAGCCCTCACTATGAATCCGATAAAACTTATAGTTTTCCTATTGGGTTGATATCCAACATCACTAAGAATGACCTTGGGTTTGCCCAACAAGCCACCTTAGGTCAATCGGTAGGTATCAATCATACCAATTGCATTCAGTTATGCTACTATCAACTTGTGCCATCAACTGTTGATTCAACACACTCATTGGGTTATTAACTCTTGATACATATATATCCCATGTATAATACCCAGCATTGCCTCTATCCACATTGACCTTGGGTTTGCTCAACAAATTAACGATTCTAATTAAGACCAACTCGTTAATCCAGAAATCTGATTTCCATGGTCTGAACATATTTGGTAGAGCAGGCTTGGGTTTCCCCAACAACTCAACTTTGAATGAACTCTATTTCTTGCCATATCAATGGAAGGCACAAGCCCTAATATTTTGGTTGAGGGATTTCTTCTTAAGTTTCATCAATACTTAAATGAACTTATATATATCTCATATAGATATTCTGATAGTTACTATAACTATTTGGTATGATTATGGACGCCTCAATTAAATTGAGCCTATGTCCATAACCACCCTATCATGCCTTTTTAACCAACCCTTAAAATGCATCTAATGTATGTAACACATAAAAGAGGTTTAATTTAGGTTGTGCCTTGACTATACATCAAAAGTTCGTGATTCGATTTAATTCTTGAATCGAATCGGGTGCTAATATTAGTCTTGACTAATTTGAATTATGAATGTGAATTGATTAGGAACCCTAAAATTCAATTATTTTTATGCCCAAATTAAACATTTTAGTTCTAGTACACATGCCTTTTCTAGTCACACTAGAAATGCAATGCTTTACTTGGATTAATTCTAAATTAATCCCTAGGGTTTCCAAAATTCCCGAACATCAATTAGTCATCTAAAACATCCGTAGGTCATCTCAAATTTATCAAGACAATTTTGACACAAGCCAAAAATATCCTGATGGTCAAAAT
>JANITX010000002.1:50455668-50468324 GCA_027564395.1 Erythroxylum ulei
TTTCCTATCCTTATCGAGAAATAACTCCTGCTTCGTGCCAATGCAGACTGCACTTGACTGGCTATATGTTTACCCTCGAGGAATGGAAAATATATTGACCTATTTGAAAGGCAGATACAAAAACATTCCAATCTACATCACAGAAAATGGTGAGTGTCAACCCAAGTATAGTAAATTCTTCAGGATCTGCGATCGTTCATAATCTCTGGAATACATTATGCTATTCCTATAGGTTTTGCTGAGAACGAAACCGACAATTCCAACCCTGAAGCTCTCAGAAGTGATATCAAGAGACTGGATTACATGAGCAGCTACTTGGATGCCCTAGAAATGGCTGTAAGGAAGCTCTCAGAAGTGATATCAAGAGACTGGATTACATGAGCAGCTACTTGGATGCCCTAGAAACGGCTGTAAGGTGGCAACTTCGTTATGAAGAGCTATAACAAGTGAACTTTTTATATCATTTTTATTGCTTGCATGAATAAAAGAAACAACCTAATACTGTGTTTGTTGGATATTGATTCAAAAATATTCTTTTTATTGATTATGTAGCCATGTTTATGTAGTCAATTAGTTGTGAAGTTTGTGATATAGTGAGCCTTTTTTGATTCCCATGTTATTCTCTTAGTTGTTATTATTTAGAAAGGTTAGTTTATTCCTATATTTATTTAAGCAGGGGCTGTCATTATTTTGTGTTTATCGAAAATTAGTAAAAATTTGACTTTTATTATCTTTCTTTCTTCTTTCAAAAGTCCAACAGTGGTGAACAAGAAAGGCGCAGATGTGCGAGGATACTTTGTCTGGTCGTTGCTTGATAATTTTGAGTGGACTTCAGGATATGCAATACGGTTTGGACTTTGCCATGTTGATTATTCCAGTCTGAATAGAACTCAAAGACTCTCTGCAGGTTGGTACAAAGAGTACATAGCTAGCCACAGGGCTCTTGCAACTGTCACCTAAGTTCTTACTTGTTGGACATGTAAACCAAATATGGTATAGAGATTTAGTGTTAAATTTGCCTCCCCAACTGAACTCGTGCGCTATGTCTCATATGATATTTGTCACCCAAGTCCTTCCTACACTCCCACAGTATCCAAGGAATGTATCGGAGAACAAGTTCTCCAATTTTCTCTGTTATCATTATTGAACTGTTCAACGCTACGTTTCTAATAGTCAGATTTGAGAATCTCTATGTAAATATAAATATAATGAGATTATAAATAGCCTGTGGGAAATGATTTCTGTATCACCAACAAACATAAGACAGTATCAAAAATAGTTCAAATTCAGACATTTATATAAATTAAAAAAACCTTAAGAGCGAGTTTACGAGTTTAATGCACTCATACAGTATATTTTCATGCATGCAATTAAAGGAATTTAATTGCATTATAATGAACTGTCCATATTCTAGTGATCGAGTATTTGAATGCAAGTAAAACGGAGCAGTAATGTCTTCAAACACCTGAGAAGACCAAAATGCAGACAATTGAAGACATTAGGATTAACACAAATAATGGACCACAAAATGTGAGGCTCCAACCAATACTGCAAGGTCTGCACGTTCAACTGAAAAAGGTTTTGATGATATCACATCATGTACAATTCGTAAAACTAACCCTGCCTTCACAAGTCCATTTGCCTGCAGCTAACAATGTATCATGAAGCGCTCAGGTTCTTGTCTTTAAGTAGATTCCTCTCTGTTGAATCTATGTCAGCGCAATACATCCCATTTAAGAAAGTTCATTCCAAAGGGATTCTGATCAGCTGCAACAGCAAGTTAAGACCTCTTGTAAACGCAGCAACACGATTGGGCTTTGTCTTCAGTCAAAAGACAAAGCCACCCATCTTGTATTAGATCTCAACAGTCCAATATCTAATTTAAGCTATTCCAGATCTCCACCAGGGAGATCCAGCCTCAAAAAAGTGCTTGCCATCATCCCAAGAAATTTGGAATGCCTGAAGCCCAATACAAACAGTCGGTTCCTTTCCATGCTGAGCAATCCACTCAGTAACAGCCATTTCTTTAGCATCCTCACCAACATAACTCTTTTTATATTTGCCAAACGGGTTAAGCCCAGGACTTGTCAGTTCTGCAATTGCAGCAGGCATGTACATTGAGTCACCCACCAGTGGCGCACCACAGGCCGCCAGTTGAGCTCGAATCTGCAACATACAATACTAACTATAAAAAGTGACAAGGTAGCAACTATACTTATATGGTTGATAACAAAACATAATTCTCTTCAGTTGTACCCTCCTGTTGATATCTTGATAGAAGATCTAACTTAGAATAAGCCCTCGAATCAAGACACAGTTCTGGTACAATTTTCAATATTTCAAGTAAATACCAATTGCTAGCTAGTCTGAGTGAGTTAAGAGGAAGCTGACTAGTATCGATCAAAATGAACTAATGATTTAGAGATATATAAACTCAGCAATTTAACACTTACACTCCCATCCTATACATCATTCAGTATAGGATAAATGGGATTCCACTTGTTTCCTTTAGATCAAAGAGTTCCCGAGTTGCAATAGAAGGAAAGCATATCTCAACAACAATGTCATCAAAGTTAAAAACATCATAGAAAATGGCTGTGATAGGAGAACAAAATGTCCAAGTACAAAGAGAAAACTCTACCTGATGTGTCCGACCAGTCAAAAGATTGATTTTACACTCGTATGCATAATCTCTTGAGGGCCATCCACAGTCTTCTACACTGTAATCCTCTTTAGTTGCAGCCTTTGGCCATGGAATTTGCTTGCACTCCAGGACCTCAAGTTGACACAAATGCCAACTTTTCACAAAGTCTGCTAGTCATAATCTTTCTTCAATTTCTCAACCAGAAAAAATTTGAGTCGATGACATGCAAACAAAAGGTACAAAAATTTTGTAGATACAGATATTCAACACAATAAAAGATGAAGATCATGCCCTACTGCCATTCAGAAATGAAAACCAATTGAGATTGTCATCTATCAAATCCTTTCCACTTAACTGACAGAATTCCTAAAACGGTATAACTAAAATGCAACCATGGGCGTTATTGACGTGAAGATTTAGTGACACTGGCAGATGAATACAGTAGATAAAACCAAGAAGGTCAAAGAGGAAGTGAAGAGGAGAGAGATTTGATCGGGTCAGGTATCACGGCAATTTTGAAGACCCTCCCAGAGATTTACATTCCTTAATCCATGCCATGATGACTACCACTGAAGAATATGCAACTGCCTACTTTAAAGAACACAAAATTTTACAAACTATATGGTGCATGATAGAAAGGGTCACCTTCTGAAACAAGTCGCGGAGCAATATTTACGGGGCGCATGTAATGGGTAATCAGTCCAACTGGCACAGGGGATGCAGCAAGAGCAAGATAAAGCTTCTTCACCTTCTTCTCCTGCAGTAGTAGACAATAGAGATCAATAATCAACAATATTGAGATACATTTACAGTTAGAAACTAAATCCCATTATCTAGAATCAAAATGCATATATCCATGTGAAAAGGTTTATCAGCAATCATAGTAAGGCATCACTAGGTTCTATAAAGCTTGAATGCAACACCAATCAACACCATTATCTGGTAGAGTATCAAAAACTTACTCTAATCATTTTATGGAAAACTGAGCAGTACTCCTTAGTCCTTGCTAATACAACACTGCAAATTAAGCGCTGTCCATCATTACCTTTCTCCATCAGAGACAAACATCAATTATGCAAAAATTTTAAAGACTTAATACCAGCCTTCTGTGCAATTATCTATCTGATGGGTAGTCATCAGTGGTTCAGTAGTCCCAGAGCACGGGAGGTAAATGTTATACAATTTTCTTCTATGTTGTCTGTAGTACCTCCAACCTAAAAGACATGGAGATTTACGGAATTCATAAACAAGTAGTTAAATAATTACCTGACTAGAACAATAAATTCCACCTGAAATTCTCATGAAAGATGTTGAATTGAGTGCATCTATGACATCTTATACACTACCAAATTACATTTTTGTATCAACAAGTTAATTGGCTTAAGAAAAAGGCAGAAACTACCAGTTGATTTTCTGGACGTGAAACCACAAAGAGATAACGATACATTTTGCTTCCGAAAGTTAGCTGATTAAGGTTAACTATGATTAGTAAGTTATAGTAGGTGGATGGCTAGTCCAAATGTCTAGGGCAGTTCAATGCCAAACTAAACATGAAGTCCAGCATTAATTGGCCACCAATACTTTGCTCGAATAAAATAACAGCACCTTGAGAAACGATAAACAACTGCAAAGAATATGAATAACCATGACCCAAAATTTATTATCGAGCTCTTAACTTTTGATACAGGTCTTTATGTCAGTCATGCTGCCTGTTACAAACAAGCTTGCAAATGACTAATTCATTCTAACAAACTAAAGCTTATTGGGAAAAAGAGATTGCATCATCAAACATGATGAAGTACTTCTATAAATGATTACTAGAAAATTAATTTGAAAACAATAAAAGAAAAGAAACAATGATGATTATTGGACAAAAAACATACCGATGTACCAGCAGGTTTGTCCAAGACAACATAAGATTCAGTCACAGCTATGATCCTTGACTTCCAATCAATGTCATAACACCTGAAACATATCCAAAGACCAGCAAATATAACACTTGCATTAATCACCATACGATTTACAAATACAGTATCTTACCGTGGAAAGCGCTTTGGATGCACATGAACACGCAAGTACATTCCAGGTTCAAGAAGCTGATTTGCGTGGGTTATCCTGTAAGTTTTTTGTGCTTCCCGGACCGTTTTTCCTTTGATGGAAGCTCTTTTCTTCAGAACTGAAGGTGCAGTAACTTCTTCAAATTTCCTCATCACCTCCGGAGTTGCTGTTGAAGGCGGAAGCGGGCATACAAGGGCATAATGCACTGCTCCGAATTGGATAAGATCTGCAACATACCTTCAAATGAGGAAATTTGCTATGTATCATTCTGTCCTGAGATATCCCGATATTTTGCTATTGAGAATATCATGAATTATGGTAGAACACAAGGTGAAGAACTTACAATGGGGGGAGATCCAGAGCTTCACAAATGTAGTCCAGAACACGGCACTCACTTGAAACAACCAAGTGCTCGATTCTCGGAGCACTACTGTATGGGGGACATGGAAGTAAGCGATTATACTCAGGGTGGCTGAAACATAAACAAACATTCGTAGCAAAAGGATAAGAATGAGTTCTTCACTGAATTGCAAAACCTAGAGAGAGAGAGAGAGAGAGTTCCCGTTATATACATTTTTTGCTAGAGTATCTCGTTATTCTTGGCAACCAAACCAAAAAGAAAATCAGCACTTTATAGAAAAAAAAACGCTTTATCATGAAGAAAATCATCCAGTATGAGAAATTAAAAAAAAAAAGAAACTTGAAAGTGGGAGTACCCAGTAACAGAAGAAGTTGCAGTTGTATAAGCAACGCCTGGCTTCGAAGATTGACAGCTAAACTTTCTCTCGTTGGAGCAAGAAGTACAAAGAGGTAAAACAGATTTGTGGCTGCTCTTACTGGGAAAGCAAGTAAGGGGAGATGCTAACGTGCGCCGGGGTGACAACTGCACTCCCAAACTCCGGCAATTAGTGGTAAAGATTGCGGATATGGTAGTCCTTGAACCCATCGTCACTTCAAGGTTAGGAACTGGGAAGCCGGAAGCGCAAGGCCAAGGAACAGGGTTGGATAACATGGTAAAAGGGTTTTAGATGGGTTTTGGTATGGGTTCATGTCCTACAATGGGCCTCTCAATTTCCTTCATAGCCCAATTTCGACAATACAAATATTTTCTTTATATATTAGAAAATAATATACAAGTTATAAAGTCGTAGTGTTAGACTTTTAACACTTTGCAGTAAAAAACATTATTGGAGACAGACGTCATCGGAGGACTATATTAGTCACATCCAATTACTCTATTCTAATTTTTTTTATTAAATCTTATGTATATATTTATGTGAAGAACATTATAAATGGATCAGAAGATTGATATTTCTATTTAAACTCCCTTTTTTCCAATAACTCAAATCACTCGTTAATAGAACCTTTTGACCTAGGTGGCCCTAAACATTTATCTCAACCTACTGTCAAAGTGACAAATCCGGCCAAACATTTATATTATAATTAAGAATCAACCCAACAAAATCTACACATAGCGAAACTCTTGGCCTTATGATACGGGCTTGTCTTTGCCAGCAACTATTCATGGGAAGGACTTCTGATCGAGTCTGATTTCAAGGAAGCTTTGCACTGTCTCACTCTTTTTACTGATATTCTATTCTTTCATTCTCTTACTAATCTGATCCATAATATCCGCTCCTATCTAAAAAGAGCTCTTCACTATAACATCACCCATGTGTTTCGAGAAAGTAATCAGTGCGTTGATTTTTTAGCCCTTCTTGGATTAGATTGCACCCATTCAAAGCACGTTTGGCATACACCTTCTCCTAGCATTATTCACAACCTGCACGTTGATGCGCAAGATGTAGCGTTTTCTCGTTAATGTTTATGCTTGTGCGTTTGATGTAACAAAACAAGTCGTAATATGACAATTAATGCATGTCTCATACCCAAGTTCATTTAGTACTGGGAGCTGCAATATTAGTAGAGCTCAATAGCCTTCGCACTCGGATTGGTTCTTTACCCCTTTCTTTTCGGTGATTATTCTCAACTTTGATCATGCAGTTGTACTTGTACCACAACTAAGGAAGTCAAGCTTCTTGTGATAACTCACATGTAAACTCTGAGATATACGGCTTCCCTTCAACATGCAATTTGCCTTCTTGTTTTTTTTTCCCCTGTCGATGCTTCCCTGATCCTATAAATGGAAAATTACCTTCAAGATTTAGCAGTCGTCCATGTTTTTCCATAATGTTGTCTATGCATGACAAACTTATGAAATCACGACATTATTTAATTCTACAAATGCATTTAAGAACAAATTATTCTTTCCTCTCTTTTTGTAGTTGTTTCTCCTATTTTCGAAGGCAACAATCATATGTATCAAGGTTTTAGCCACTCAAACCGTCATTTATCAAAACCTTCCTACCAACTCTTATTTCATACGATAATTACTGAAATACACTATAACAAGGTAGCCCTTGCTTTTGAACTTGATGTGTATAAACGAGAGATCCAATAACAAGAACAGATGGGTAGAGTTATGAATCCTGTAGACCATCTTATGAGGAGGTGAAGAGAGGGTCCCAATTGTTAAAAAAACTCGCAACCTCTTAGAGTTATCTTGCACTTGGAAGAAGTAGAAAAAGGAAAAAAAATATAGCGATAGTTTAAAACTTCCTATCATTTCGGTGTATTTTTATCTTTAACGAATAATCCTATTTTCAATGCAGGTTGAAGCATATGGTTGCCTAGTTAGTTAAATGTTATTAATGAAAATGGTAATTCATTATTCTTAAAAATAAGGCTCAGTGACGTTTTGGTTTATCATACTATTGCTCTAGGTTTACATGCAACTACATTGATCTCACTAAAAGGCACTTTAGATACATGTAATTCTAAGTTAACGCTAGATAAAAAGAATTTTGATTATAATTTTCGTTGCGATGATCCGAGATGAGGTAGTACTCGTGATATTAAAAACTTTCTTGAAGAAAAAAGAACAATGTAGAAGAAGCTCATTTTCTATTTTGTCTCAAAACTTGTACAAAAATGGTTTACAAATGGACACTTATATACTTGATTTCTTAACAAACTTTTGACACCTCTATAACAAACACTACAAGAAAATAAGTCAATCCGCGACGTTTAAAAAACGTCACAAAACCCCCGTCCTTAAATCAAATTATTTAAAATCTCTTTGTAACCAAGATAACTTAAGAATGAATTAATTCATTTTTCAAATTCTCATGATAGGTTTTAACCTAAACTAGGAAGATCTCATGGTTTCTCGAGTAACTCACACTCAATCCTCTTTATCCATATTATAATCTTTTTATATAAATTATCTCTCGATTTTAATATATGAATCAATTAATTGAACCTTTAATTTCAATTCCTTCAATTTAATCAATTATAAGAATATAAATAAATATTAATAATACAGATATAGATATCTTTTTAATTTATAACTCTATGTAAAGGAAATTATGATATAGATATCTTTTTAATGTCTTCCAATTGAAATACAGACATGTAAAAATAGAAACCAAAGTATTGTTTGATACAAAACCATAGTTTCTCTCAATAAAACATTTATGAAAACTTCACTCCTACTTTCAACGACTACATGTGTCCAATTGATAAAACCTCCTGCGGCTACGTTATCGTTTTTATAGTATTTTATTTGACGTGATACGTCACGTAACTAAAGGCATCAAAATAAATATCTGACTAGTTAATGTATTATTCTTTTTGCTGCTGTTTACGTAAATTAGATGATTGTAAACAAAGCAAGTAGGAAAAGGACGTATCGTATTATGTTTATAAGAAAATTTCATTAACCCCGTGCAAAGAAAATTCTAAAATAGATATCTTTTTAATTTCATCATTAAAAATAGAAAGGATTTATCAAAGTTGCTCAATTATATTGTAACAAAGTGGGGAATATCGATAACAATTATTAAATAGTTGGTCCTGTGTCAAATCAAGGGTGCCATTCATGCTACGTGGTCATTTCTACGCCTCTTGGGGGCATTAGAATATGCACAGACACAGTATTTAATGAGGATATTTGTATTTCTCGTTTTTCTGGTAGATGACGTATTTTTATGAGCAAAACGATATTTTTTTATGCAAAATAAATGTCTGACTAGTAAAGGGCTAAGTGCTAACGGACAATGACACCCTATCTGCAACCCTAGATTCGACTCTTTCTTTCTAGTAAAGGGGTAACAGACAATGACACCCTATCTGCAACCCTAGATTCGACTCTTTCTTTTATTTTATGAACCAACAGAGTAGGAAAGAAAACAGCTGCCAGAGTCGCAGCAGTCTCAGAACAAAAGGAGAGCGGATTGTCTGACTATGATTGTGTTATCTGTCTAATAAAAAAACGACATTCTCTTTATTAAAATCTTAAATACGCATTTTTTCCTCTGTCCTATCCACTGTTATGAGATCCGTTCCGTTCCGGCCGGGGAACGGAACAGAACTGACCTCACCAGTATCGGCCACAAATACCGGCCAGTACCGGTATTTTTCGGTCGGTACCGGCCGGTACCGACATAAAAGGAAAATTTCGGCCGGTACCGTAAAGTTTTAAAAAAATTAGGGACTAGATTGCAAAATTGAAAAATTAAAAACCCCAGCCCCCCTCTCCCGGCACTCTCGGTCTCTCTTCTCTCCCCTCACAGCCGATCTCCTCTCCCTCTCATCTCTGTGCCACCGCTCCTCCTCGCCGTCGCCGGTCGCCTCTGCTCTTCCCACCGTCGCCGTCGGTCCCCTCCTCGTCGACGCTAGCCTCCTCGACGCTCGGTTCCTTCTCCGACTCTCGCCGGCTTCGCTTCATCCTTCCCCGACTCAGATCCGACGCCACCACCACCTTCTCCGGTCCTCGCCGCCGCACCACAGCACCGCAACACCGAAGGGAAGCCACCGGAGACGCAACCGAAGCCATTGGAGACGGGTTGACCCCCTGACCCGTGACAAACCCGAAGACCCGCCAAGAGACCCGAAGTTTCTAAAATTTCATGCCATTTGCTTGTTTTTTGTTGTGTTGGATTGGATTGTTGGAATGTTGGATTGTGAAAATGTGAATTTCTGGTGGATGATCCGATGATGTGGGTTTTGGAATTTTCATGGATGCACGGTGTTGGTTCATCTTCATGGTGGTTGGATGATTTCGGCTGAGAATGAGCAAAAATATATATGTTGGTTCATCTCAAGTAGGTGTTGTATGTTTAGAGTTCAGATCTTTTGTCCAGTTTTACTCTGTCTTATTTTATCTCATAAAATTTCAGTTATTTATTTTGCGAGTCCCACGTGAGTTTAATGCGGGACCCACATAAATAAATGGTTGAGATTTATTGGACATAATAAGACACCATAATATTAGATAGAGGATCTGAACTCGTAAGCTTAAACTAGTCTTAAATTTTGATCAAATCACTTTTGATTCTGGCTGAGTCGAGTCAAACTAAACTTGGGCTCCTGTATCTTGTTTAACTGCATTGTATGACACTTACCATACACTGTTTCAGGACTCAATACATTTAATACTACTGTTATGTTCAAAAATACCATAATATATTAAAAATAAATAACAACTTTAATAAAAATGAGAATACTATCTTTAAGTACAAAGAATATCCTAAACTATAATAGTACTCTATTTATCCAATACTATGTCTACGAATAAAAAATATGATCATTAATTATAAATACGTAATACCTACATATTTAAATAGGAACATAATAACTTTATGAAAATATATTCAATACAAACTATAACAAGACTCGGTACATTTAAATCATTGCTATGTACAAAAATTACTATGGTACCTTAAAAATGACTAACATTTTCAGTTAAAAACAATAACATTATTGTTAGTAAAAACAATACCAAGCTTCAAACAAATTACACCAGTACTATATTTTTTTAATATCATACTTATGTACAAAAAAATATAATTATTTATTACAGATAAGTAACACTTAGACTTTAAATTGAAATAAAATGACTAATGGAAATTATACTAGTACATAGTACATTTATTACTACCGTTACGTACAAAATTACCATAATGAAGTAAAAATTAAAAAAATGTTTAGTGAAAAATGGGAATAATATCTCGAAATATAAATAAGACATTGCCTCAATACAAACTATAATAGTACTCTATATATCTAATGTTACGCCTTTATACATAAAATATCATCATTCGTTATAGATAAGTAACATATAAACTTCAAAATGGGAATGAAAGCACTATGTGCAAAGAATATCTTGTAATTGAAATTATACTAGAATTGAGCACATCATATACCATCTATATGTACAAAAATTACCATAATGCATTAAAATTAAGTGATACTAGTAGAAAAAATGGGAATATTATAATTGCGTGCACACAATATCAAGCATCAATCTTGTATTAGCTTCTTCTATAATTAATACAAATTATTCATTTTTCAAAAAAAATGTCAAGCATCAATATGAACAATATAAATTGGTGCATGTATATACAAAAAATTGTGTTTATTAAAAGTTTTGTTGAACACAGTTAAGTATACACCTGTGTAGTCAATTATGCTTGTATTATAAATTTTAAAGGTATAATGTGAAAGATATGGATTTGAACATGTTCATGTAAAAAAATTGTGTTTATTTAGGTTTTGTTGGACATGGTTATTTACATATGTTGTCTGGTCAACTATTTTTTTCTCAGATTTTTTGTAGGAACAATATGAAGGACATGGATTAGTACATAAGCACCCATCAAATTATGTCCATTAAAGGTTTTATTAAACATAGTTAACTACACGCTCATGTGATCAACCATGTTCTTATTAAAATTTTCGAAGGAACAATATGAAGGACACCGATTTACACATACCAATGTATAAAACTATGTTTATTTAAGGTTTTGTTAGATAAGGTTAGCAACACACATATATGTTCAAAAGTGTTCTTGTTAGAATTTTTCGAGGGACAATGTGATGGACACGAATTACTATATAGCCATATACAAAACCATTTTGAATTAATGTTTTACTTAATACTGTTAACTACACAATTAAGTGTTAAACTGTGTTATTGTTGGAATTTTTTAAAGGCACTAGTTTAAGAAACAGATTGCTACATGCTTGTATATCAAACTGTGTTCATTATTTTATTCACAAATTTTAAAGAAATAAAGTATTTCTTTACACAAAGCTTCCTTGAGAAGTTTCAAATAACTCCTTCAACCTAGTAATATGTAACATCTTCTTCCTTCATTCCTTAGTGTTACATAGAATCTAAGACTAAACAACCTAAATATTAAGATATAAGACTAAACAACCCAAATATTCTCTTCATTTTTCAAATCCATTATATTTTAGATGGTTGTATGGGGAACAACTAAGAAGTAGATATGGTAAGCAAGCAACATCACTCACATCTTGCTATTTCTCTTTAAGGATTTTATATGATTATATTTTATATGTATAATAGATATATTTATACATGCATTTAGATATGGATTATAAGGTGTTGAGTGTATTAGAAATGACTAAACTGGTGAGATATAGAGTAAGGCAAAATGTGATGTTAGTGGGTTGTGTAATTATTGAATTAGGTAAGAATTTGAAGCCTATAGCCTAATGTTAGATCCTTAAGTCCAGATTGCGGGATTGTGCAAGTGTTGGGGAGCCTTGGCCAATACTTGGCACGCAAGTCGGCATGAGGAAGGCGTGTTGACGAGGAAACAAGGCAAAGTCTCGAGAGTAGGCGAGATTCGATACGCGTAGACACGCATTGGCGGAAATCTTCGATGAGACGTAAGATTCGGATGCGAGGCCACGCGGAGCTAGCAAACTAAGTGGTGCGAGATCCGAGAGTGCGCGAGAAGGCGCAAAGGCATGTGAAACCCTGCAAGGATGCGCGAAAGCATACGTGCTGGACCCCGTTCCCGGAGCCCAGTCGTACAGTGCTGGACCCCGTTTCCGGAGCCCAACTATCCAAAACGGAGTC
>JANITX010000002.1:50514570-50538723 GCA_027564395.1 Erythroxylum ulei
TAATTCGGACCGGCCATTGAATCGGAGGCTTTATTGATCACCGATTTAACCGGTTCAACCACCAATCGAACAGGTGTGACGTTATAATTATGCAATAATTATATTTAATTATATATAATAAAAAAAATAAAAAAAAAATGTTGAACCAACAGCCGGAGCAGTCCGACTGGTCAATTGACCAGTTTTCATCGGTTCGAATTGGTTCAATTGAAGACTGATTTTTTAGGATTAATCGGACCAGATAGCTGACCGGTCACCGATCGAACCGGCCGGTTTGATCCGAGTTTTAAAACTATGGTTCTTTGTATTGTTAGAATTGTGAACTGATTTAGTTATGAAGCTAATTATCTGTTTGTTGTACTACTTTTTTTTATTTGAGTTTAGTTGGAAGTTATAATAAAGGGGTTCTCTTTGGATCTATGGTCCATTAATTTGGTGGTTGGCTGCAAATTAATATGCCGAGAACTCTAAATTAGTCTTCCAACTCTAGTCAAACAAGTTGGCCAGAGGTTTCACACGACAGGGAATTCTTACCAACCAGCAGCTGAATAAATGAAAGAGACAATTGGGTCAATTAACTAACTGTTATCATAAACATGCGGTGGCACTGGCAGCGATGCATATATGGTTACAACTGAATTGGCTGCCCAACATAAACATGATTATCTACAACGTTAGAAATCTGTTTTCCTAACACTTTATTTCTTACCGATTTACCCGATATAAATAAGGATTAGTCTGAATGTAAATAATTTAAAAATATTTTAACTCTCATAATTATAAAAAAAACTACCCTTGGTTCACTCGAGTCGAGGGTTCCTCTCCTAACACCAAACAGTATAAATTCTCTGGAATACGTTTCTGTGGGCCACTTTACGTGGGCGGGACTGTTAAGAGGCGGTGCTGCCCGTGATTGAGAGTCGTCGCACGCACCTGTCCTCAGCATATCTGTTCAATTCAAACCACGTCTAATTAAAACTGCACCGGAAATGGGACCCTTCACTCTTCTGGCTTCCATAATTAATTTCACAGGACAACAACTTCTTCCTGTGCGTAATAATGTCAAAGCCAGCGTGCAGACGTCCCGTCTGGTTTTAAATTTACAGCCTTCCTAGTTTTCACTCTTTTTTTTTTTTTTTGAGGGGGGGTTCACTCATTTGTTATGCTCATTCTTTTTCAATTTATATAAATCTCATATGTGGATGTTAATAGATTATGACAGGTAAATAGTAATAAGATCAGATGATTTGTTCTCCATCAACCTTTCTCATGTACGAAAGAGACTAAAAAAACACACACACATTCTGTTGATACCGTCCCATCGCATGTGACTTCAAAGGCACCAAACTTTTGAATTCTTCTTCTTTCTAGTTCTAGTGCTACATAAGACCCTTCTGTTGGTCTAGGACCTCTAGGTATCGGGGTTGCCTTCTTCTTTCCTACAGAGCTATTGGGGTGGGCTCTTAAATGACCGTTTGTTGCGCTCCCTACGGTTAATAGCAAAAGTGCAGAAGGAATGATCCTCTACGAGTAGTGGTGGTCCAACGTCAATTTTGTCCGGTTCAACAATAGTTCAGGATTTCCTTTTTGGGCCCCGACTACCTCCAGTGTGTACCTAAACAACGAGACAATTCTCTTCCTCTTCTTCAATCTGCTTTATGTTCATCATTGTTTTTAGTAAATTATAATCATTTCAAAGTGCCAAGTTTCATTTCAAAGTTTTGCTGGTTGGTTTTCATGATTTTTTTTTCATTTGAAATTTTGATGTTCATCCCAAAAGTACAAGTTTGATTATAATATTTTAGAGTGGAAAAAGAATTTTAATATTTTTAAAATCATTTAAATCAAATCACCAATTAATAGAAATTTTAACTCCATCAAAATTTCATGAGTTGAGTGTTGACATTGCTAGCTCTTCAATCCTTCTTCATCGCGGAACATACATCCTTATGGAACCGGTGTAAATGATTTAGCACCACTTCCTTTCATCATCTCCACATCATCTGAAATTACCAATAATCCATCAAATACTACCCTACACTCTCGTCTAAACCCTGAAAATATACATACATATATATGTTACACCAAAAATTAAAGTGGGCATAAACATGATTAAAATTACTATAATCTATAGTAGATTTACAAGGGTTACACAGAGTAGTGAAGGCACGTCCAACTTTGGCATTATAGACTAAAAACCCAAAGCTATCATCTAGATCCTTCAAGACATTGTGGGATGGGCATGGATCATGGTCATGGTGGGTCCTATAGGCTTCAATCACAATTATAGTCTAATTTGGGTTAAGTTACTTAGATTAGAGTGGGTCATGTTTTTTCTTTTATGGTTTGAATCAGGTTTATAATATAAGTAGACTACTATTAGACCTCTAAGTTTAAATTGAGAAATCGTGTGAGTGTTGCAAGCTTTGACCGATTCTCGGCATTTAAGTTGATAGAGCAAGGCAAAGACTTAAGAGTAGGCCAACATTGATGTGCATTGGTACGCATTTACAAAAATCTTTGACAAGATATAAAATTTAGATGAGAGACCAAAAGATGATAATGCAACTAAGCCATGCTAATTCTGAGGATATGAGAACACATTTAACTTTGACAAGGAGGTTAAAAGGTATATAAACGTGTGAGGTTTATCATACAAAGACTCAAACTTTGCTAACTTAGGTCCTGGATTAATGAGACAGCACTATAGACGTACTATAAAGATGGCTCAAGATAGCTAAATGGAAGGCTCATCGAGGCATTTAGTTTCAAGATGTAATGATATGGTGACACATAAAAAGAACATGCAATTAGTGGCTTAAGAAAGTGGAACCACTACCTAAAAAAGTGAGGAGCACTTCTTCGAGTAGTGTGAAAGTGGTTTGGATGATGCGATAACAAATAAACATCATCCAAACCCTCATCCCATGTGCAAAAGTAGAGCTAATTGACCAAAGTAGATAACTTTCCACTAACTTAATGGAGTTAGTGGAAGAAGTGACATCTCTTAACTACATTGGTAGATTTAGTGGAGAAAGTGGGTATTTTTAGCTTACTTGGTGTATAAGTTCTTGTAAGCATATACAAAAGCATTCTTTACAATTTATTTATATGAAGCATTGTACATTCAATCATTTGAAGAGAGTTAAGAGCCTTCAGAGAAAGTTCTTTGTAAGAGCTTCGAATAAGGAATTTTTTTTCAATGGTGTTCTTGTAGAGTTCTTGAAGTTAGAAGAAACTCGAATTCTTTTATATTGTATCTTCGAGATTTGATCAATAAAAGGTTGGCTTGTTCATGCAAAGCTCTTGTCTTGTGAGTGTAGAGTTAAACACTTAAACACAAATGATGTAAAGTGTTCGAAAATAAATGGATTTATTGGTCAACTATCATGAAGGGAAGGTTGAGTTGAGTTTTACGACTTAAACTTGACTACCCCATGAGGACTTTAGCAAAATTATTTCAATTTTGCTTCACCTAAAAAAGTTCTTATGACAATTAGTATTTGAGCCTTGTTTGGGGAACATAGCCAGTGGAAGCAATTTAATGGATAGAGTTGGCAATTATTAGTCCTCTAGCCCCAAAGGATTAAGGAGTGGTTCCTTTATTGGAGTGTTTCGAGGCTATGGGGATTGAGTTTTAAGAGCCAAGGAAAACAATTGAGGAATATTTTAAGACTAGTGAGGAGATGAACTACGACTTATTAGTGTTCAAACATATGATGTCTAGGCACAAATTAGGAGTCCAATCAAGGAGCACTTTAGTGAAGGTGCATGGGCCCCAAGTTTTTGATGGAAATCATAGTGCCAAGGAGCTTGAAAATTTCTTGTAGGATATAAAATAATACCTTATAGTGACAAAGCTGTTTGATTTGGAGAAGGCATCGATCCTAGCTATATATATAATGGACGATACAAAGATGTGGTAGAGAACTAGAACCTGCAATGATATCATTATAGGTAGATCTTCTATTGACACTTGGGAGAAAATGAAAAAGGAGCTAAGGAACTAGTTCCTCCCTAACAACACTTCACAACCCTTTAGAGAATCTTTGAAATAGTTGAAGTATGACAACTCGATGTAGGAGTATGTGAGGAAATTCACATCTTTGATATTAGACGTGCAAAATATGTTAAAAGAAGATAAGTTGTTCAAGTTCATAAGTGGCTTGCAAGGTTGGACACAAAAAGAGCTTCAAATGTATAACATAACAGACCTCCTTAACACCATAGTAGCTGCAAATATTTTGGCGGATCTCCAATGGCCACCAGTCATTCAAACTAGCAATGAGGGAGAGAAGAATGATGGGACACAAAATGGCTCAAAGAAAGGCAAGGAGAAAGTATACAAATCTTCTTAATGTACGTTTAAGAATTAAATAAAATGGGATATTGTTTGTTTTATTTGTGAAGGAACACAATTTTCTTATGAATGCCTAAAATGGAAAGTGGGTGACATATTCCCGAAGGATTAAGAAAAAGAAGGTGAAGACTCGAAAGAAGAAGTCTACTTCAACAATTATGCTATGTTAAGCGTAATTATCCTTGTAAAGGAGCATCTAAACCCAAGGAAAAACAAAATTGATAGAAAGGAAAAATGGTACATAGGTAATATGCCTATGTAAAAGGAACCATATTTAGAGTAATGACAACAAATTATTTTGATGGGGGCATCAAGTTATCCTGGTGGGGTTGGTTTGTTGGACCCCCAATCTCAGTTATGAAATTGTGTGAGTGTTGACAATTCTTAGCCAATGACTGACACTTAGGTTGATGAAACAAGGCAGAGATTTATAAGGAGGAGGCAAAGAAAAGTGGCATTATCAATGAAAGCTTAAGAGTATGTGAGCGTTGATATGCATTAGTATAAATTAGTGGAAATCTTTGACTACATTCAAGATTTATATGCGAGACCAAAAGATGATAATGCAACTAAGTTATAAGTCTAAGAGTACGAGACGGCACTTAACTTCAATGAGAAGGTCAAAAGGTATGTAAATTTGTGATGTTTATTATACAAAGAATCAAACTTGGCTAATTTAGGTCCTAAAGCAATAAGATTGCACTATGCACGTGCTTGAATGGATCATACATAAAGATGGCTTAGGATGGCTAAAAGGAAGGCTCATTAAGGCACTTAATTTTAAGGTATATATATATGATAAGAACATGTTAGTGATGGCATAAGAAATTAAACAACTACCTAACAAAGTTGGAGCACTTCTTTGAGCAGTAGGAAAGTAGATTGAATGACATGGCAATGGATAGAATCATCCAAACATTTATTCCATATGCAAAAGTAGAATTAGTGGCCTAAAAAGGACAACTCCCTACTCGCTTAGTGGAGTTAGTGGAAGATGTGACATCTCCTAACTAGATTGGTAGATTTAATGGAGAAACTAGATAGTTTTGGCTTACTTGGTCTTTAAGTTCTTGTAAGCCTATATAAAAGCATCCTTTATAGTTCATTTGTGTGAAGCATTTTACATTCAATCATCTATAAAAGAGTTGAGAGCTTCAAGAGAAAGTTGTTTATGAGATCTTTGAGTAGTGAGTTCATTTTAGAGGTGTTCTTAAAGAGTTTTTCATATTGGAAGAATTCCTTTATATTATATCTTCTAGATTTAATCAATAAAAGGTTGGCTTTATTGTACTTCTTATTTGTCCCTTTTAATTATTTATTCAAAACACTTATGTTGTGAGAGTAAAGTGACACTTAAACACAAGCAATGTGAAAAGCTTGAAAATACATGGATTTGTTAGTTCAAGATCACAAAAGGAAGGCTGAGTTAAGCTCTACAACTTAAGCTTCACATAAGGACTTTAGAAAAATTATTTTGATTTCACTACGCCTGAAAACATAAATTTTGAAACATTAATAAGTTTTCCTAAATTATAACCCTAGTCGGTCCTTGTTACTTTCTTTGTTCCTCACCATTTCACAAGCTAAATCATCCTCTCACTGCTGTCATTGTACCATTGCTCACCTCTCCAGCATCTCCTTAGTTGACTCTTCCCCTTCGCTAGTTTGTTGTCTTCTCTACTCGACACTCACTTCTCCATTATTGCCACTATTGGCTCACCACTCACCGTTCCCAAATCATTGCCATTATGTCTTGTAATCAACTCTTATCCTCTATCCTCACTACTTCCATCAGCTACTAAATCATCTCCTCAACACTCTTCATTTCTTAACTCTTGGGTTGTGGAGTTATGGCTTGGCTTTTAATTTTCCTTTTTAAGGTGACTATCTTAGAGCAAGAAAATTTAATGTTTATATGTCAAATGTTGATAGTTTGACTTTGAGAACTGCTGGTTAAGATTTGAGAATAATTTTTGTCATTGTAGAATAAATTGCTAGTAAAGATTTAATAATTATTTTTCTCATTATGGAATAAATTATAATACTTGGAGGATTTACTTACATGTAGACGGGTCTTTCAACTTTCAAGTTTCAATATAGGTCTTTTAGTATTATAATTTATAATTATGATAGTTTAACTTTTTTGCTTTTAATTTTTACAAAAAAGTCATTTTTGTAATGTGATTGTGTATTGATAAAGGAAAGATGTATATTTTTTGGTTTCCTCTATAACATTCATTTGATTTTTAACACATCCACATTCAAATTTTTTTATCTACATTGGCAACAATCTATCTGGACATGTTATAACCATAACTTATAACATATTATGAATATAGTAATAACAATTCCAATACTTTAGTTTTATGAATTTTATTTTTTAAGATTTATATATGGTTAATCTTATCAAAACAGACTTTTAAATTTTTATAGCTAAGTAATGATGTTATATGTGGACATCATAAAATTATATAAGTTTCAACGAGTGTAATTAGTTTATTTATCTATTAGAAATCATTATATATATATATATATACTAATTTTAGTTTCTCAATATTAATTTATCTGAAAGTGCGCAACGTTGTTGTAACTAGTACTGACAAGTATGGGTCGATCCTATGAAGACAATGATTACTAGTAATTACGTTTCTCCGATTATCTAGGTTAAGGATTGCTTTTAAATTTTAATAAAGAAAATTTAAACTTAAACAATTAAAATAAAGTAGGCAGCAATATTGAACACAGAGATGAAAGAAGTCACTTAGAAAATAATTAATATCAAGAATTATTGTCTAAGTTATGAATCCCTGTAAAACTTATAAATAATTGACCTTCTATTATGTAATTGTTTCATTGACAATTGGATCGTGGAAATTCCTATCGTATGCTAACAACTTACTTGAGACTGCTAGTAACTAATCTTAGAATTATCAACCGATATTATTCCTTCGTCAGTTCTTCCTCAACTAACTTTGTCCACTCTTCTTCTTTCTCTTCCTAGGTAAAGGATTCTGGCTCGTCTTCTTCTTCAATTATCGTTTGCCACTCTTCTACTTCCTCTTCTTGGGTGGGTACTTCCTCTTCTTCTACGTTTGCCGCCTCTATCATATCTTCGTCCTTCTCTATAATAATAGCAATTACCTCCTCATCTTCTTGGAATGCCACTTCATCCATAAAGCCAACCTTCTTCTTTTCTTCACTTTGTTGTGTTAATAGGCTCATATAGTATTTTGCGCTATCGTCAAGATATTCAGGTAAAGAAACTCTTTCTTCGAATTTACATTAGATAGTTTTAAGTTCGATAAGGCATTCCATTATTTTATTTGTAATGCTTTCTTCTTTTTCTTCTTCTTCTTCTTCTTCTTCTGGAAGCTCGTTTACACTCCTAATTTGATTGCCATTCCATGTTCTTTAGGATATGTTTATGTAGGAATAGCCAGACTCCTTGACATCTTGTCAGATATTATCTCTGCCAACTGGTTGATCCAATTCACCATATTTTGTATACAAGCCTCTTTTTTCTGATGCCTCATGATTAATTCTTGAATAAAACTGGCCATCATATCTTCCAGAGTTGACTCCTTAATTTGAGATATTTGGTATCGTAAATGCTTAACTGGAGCGTAATCATTCCATCCATAAGTGTAAGAGTTGCTTCATTCTCAATTGTAACTGTTCTCGTTTGAGGTTGATTGTACATACTCGATTGCTCCCACATATAGATTGGTGTTCAACATTCATGATTGTAATTGTTACTCTCACAAATGTCGCAACACAGCATGGATATCAGTCGAGCCTCCGAAAACATGTAAGGAAACCTCTCTCTCTTATCTGGTAATGTTGCATATTGTGAAGACATGTCTTAGCTCCTATAAAAATAGGCTTCATCCTTCCATTGTGAGTTATGGTGATGATGTTAAAGCCTAATCTCTAAAACCACAAACACACTATTAATGTAGAGAAATTCAAAAGGTAATTAAACGAATAAGCCAAAAATAAAACAAGGTACGATAAAAATAAAATAAAATGAAGACAAACTTAATCTCTATATATATTTATTAACTTTTGTTACTTGTTTAAAATTATTCTTCACTTTATTTTTATAAAATTTCTTTTTTTGTTTTATAGTTGTTTAGTAAGACTAATTTGGAAGTGGTGTTCTATAATTATAAATGTTTGCAATTTTAATTCTTAGTTAATATGTGATTGGAATTGGGTATAAAAGGAATTGGAGTATATTTGAATTCATCAACTCTAAAAAAAAGAAATAGATTGGAACACAAAAGATTAAATGGTTTGATATTTATTAAATATGACTTAAAACTTCGAGAAAGATATATTATTATTAAGTTGAATATATTTTATCATAACTTCTTAATAATTTAATTTTGTTTGTTACTATGACTTTTAATAGAATAAGTAGTTTTATAAATCTAATTTATCTTAATCATATTGAACTTTTAGCAAATTGAAGCAAAGTTTTATAGATAAGAGTGACTTGAAAAATAAATCTAAGATAGGAAAGTATTAATATTTCATTTAGTGTAATGAGTTTGAATGATGGCGATAATGAGACTCATTTCACTGAAAAGAGTTTCGTATCAAATAAAAATTGGAGCAAATACAATTTGAGCAGATATGTCATCTAATGAAGTTTCTATTTTTTTATTTTTATTTTTTCCTTTAATTTCTCATGTAAGTAATATATATTTTAAATTTTATATCTGCAATATAAATATCAAGCTTTTAATTATAAATGTTATTATTTTAGGTTTCATTTCTACTTTGAGGTGTTCCTCGATAGGAACTCTTGTTATTATGCTTATGGACCTATATCGTTGTTATTAA
Source organism: Erythroxylum ulei (assembly GCA_027564395.1). Lineage (NCBI taxonomy): Eukaryota > Viridiplantae > Streptophyta > Magnoliopsida > Malpighiales > Erythroxylaceae > Erythroxylum > Erythroxylum ulei. The sequence continues at coordinate 50,523,779 of JANITX010000002.1, forward strand.
AGGATGTTATGACTTTTTTTGAGATATGATGTTTTGACTTTGATATAATCAATTATAATATTTTTAAAAAAATCAATCGTAATATTTTAAATATTTTTTTTATTTATATTTTATGATAATAAAATGATCTATTTCTTATATTAATTGTAGTTATTTTTTATATGAGAGACATGAAAAAATATTAATAAGAATACAGAGGAACTTATTATATCATTTATATATTATTATGATTTTTTGAAATACGATTGAAATAAAATTAAAAATTATATAATATAATATATTGAAGAATTATTTTGTAATTTTTTAGAATCTAAGAATTATTTAAAATTTTAAATCCTACGTCTTTCTTAGTTGTACCAACGCAAATTTTCGATAAGTCTTTCTTTATTTTTTTGAGAGGGAAGTAGAGTTGTAAAAAAAAAAGATACGGAGCAACTGGATAAAGTAGTCGAACAACTTATTTCTCTTCAAAGAGCTGGGAAGCTGAGACTAGAGCCATTTTCGAGTTTAAGTCAAAACGAGTCGGAAAGGATACAACCTAGGGTGTTGACTCGGAAAAATAACCTACGTTTAAATCTTTGCTCCACAGATAAGAAAAGAAAATGAAAAACCAACTAATCAAGTACACTGTGCCTAATATTAGGCAGGCCCATCCTAACAATATAATTTTTAAAATTATAAATAATTCTTAAATTTTTAAAAATTATAAAATAATTCTTCGCGCGTCAAGGCGATCTATTTTGCACCAAGGAAAGGTTTTGAATCCTCCGTCTAAGGAATTGAATCCATAATTTTGAATCTATGCCCGAGCAGAACAAATGCTACAGTTAATCATTAGTAACAGACTAGGCAAGTGATCAAATGGGCATGGAATGCCATAGTACTCAAAGCTGCAAAGGAAAGTAGTCATCGAGAGCCCAATAAACCGCAAGTGGACCAACTTTAAGCAACTAAAAGTTTCTCCAAAATTTAGTCAGCTCTTGCACTGCCGTTCTTGGACTCTCTTTGCCTGGAATTGCTCCCTTCCCTCAACGTCACTTTCAACGACCCAGTGATTTGGGCTGGACAACATATGCCGGCAAATCATTAGTTGACCCTTGGACAAAAGATGGGAGATATGAAGGTTGACCCCAGATATTCACTGTAACCAGAAGCAAGCAGCAAGCAAAGGATGGAGTGGTGTGTTTCTATTCCAAAAGTTGAACTTCATGCCCATCTGAATGGCTCCATCAGAGACTCTACCCTTTTGTATGCCTTCTACACTCCCTCATTTTTTTTCTTTTGCTCTTGTTCAAAGATATAGTTTCCTTTCCTATGTAATGCGTTCTTTTCTGTTTTGTTTGAGTTAGTCACTTTGTTATATGGCCAATCATTGTGTTCATTTACTTAAACTCGGGAGTAGGAAGAACTTGATTGTGTAGTTTCTTTCTGATGTTTAAGATGTTCAAGTTCCAATTAGTGGACCAAAAATTGTCGGTAGCTTTAGAAGTGAAAAATTTTTTATTTTCTGTCCTGAAATTTCTCCTGTTTTTGTTTTACTTTTCTTGTTTGTTCCCTTTTTTTTTTTTCTTTCCGATTCTATACAGAGAACTTGCCAGAGGATTGGGTCAGAAAGGCATCGTTGTTTCCTCGGACGTGCAACATGTTATCATGAAAAGTACGTTCATTGTTCTTTCTTCTAATCACTCGTGTGTTTAGTTGCCGAGAGTCGTGGGAAAAAGGCTTTTGTTCAAGTTAACTTCACGTTTTGATTATTAGTTGGTCAGTTGCTCATGTGTTTGAGCTTTTAAGTTGTAATATGCCTTCATCATATTACACATCACCATTGTCCTTGAGATTGAAAGCCTGGTTCTTCCCATAATTCAGTTCAATTTTCTGACCTAATAGTTTACTCAGTTTGGCTTTTGTCTGTTGACATGTATCGTTTTTGAAACCTTTATTTGCTTCTGGTCAGATGATCGATCTCTGAGTGAGGTGTTCAAATTATTTGACCTGATTCATGTCATTACCACGGATCACAAAACTGTTACAAGGATCACAAAAGAAGTATGTTAATTGCCCCATTTTTTGTATCTCATGTTTGAACCCAATTACCTCTGCTTCTAAATCGATTCCCTTAACAGGTGGTTGAAGATTTTGCTTTGGAAAATGTTGTATATTTGGAGCTAAGAACCACTCCAAAGGTACTTTACTATAAATAATTTGCTATGGGAAATATTACACAAGCTTTGACATTCTAGTTTTCTTGTCTCTGAGACCTCTGAGTTTCTCTTGATATAAAAATTTGTGGGTTGTGCATTATCCAGAGAAATGATTCTATAGGAATGACTAAACGTTCTTACATGGAAGCTGTGGTGGAAGGTTTAAGAGCTGTTAGTGCCGTTGACATTCATTTCACCCCACATGATTTGGATGCTAGAACTTACGTGAATTCTTCGAATGATACGTTTCATGGAACTTCAAGGAAAAAGATATATGTCAGACTTCTTCTGAGCATTGACCGTCGTGAGACCACTGAATCTGCAATCGAAACTGTATGTTGGATCAAGTGGCAGTTGTATGTTAATAGTTCTGAATTGGATATTCTTGATTTCTGTTCCCACTATAATATAGGTTAAGCTTGCTTTGGATATGCGGGATTTTGGAGTAGTTGGTATTGACCTTTCTGGAAATCCTATTGTTGGGGAATGGTACATCTTACTGGCAGAAGTTCCTTATCATCAGATAAATAGCTGTTTGTGACTGTTACATATGAACTACGATATCTAATCACTATTCCATTCAATGAAGGATCACATTCTTGCCGGCATTGAAATTTGCCAGGGAACAAGGTCTCTATGTAACTCTTCACTGCGGAGAGGTTTGTTTGTTTTCCTATTCTGATACAGACTACTCAGAAAAGGTTATATTTCCTCTTAGTGGTGAAATTACTCATTTTGTTTATTTTGTAACTTAGTGCATTTAGGTACCTAATCATGAGGAAATCCAAGCAATGCTCGACTTCCTACCACACCGGCTTGGCCATGCGTGTTGCCTTGGAGAGAAAGAACAATGGATGTTAAAATCATCGAAAATACCAGTAGGATACCTAGATCACTTCCATTATTTGGCATTAAGCACATACGAATATATCTCCAAGCACATTGATAGCAATTTTTAAATTGGTCTAAAGGTTTTTGATTGACCTTCAGAAAATATAGAATATGTTAGTTTCTGTTAAAAGTGTACCCTAACTCTATTGCTTCTATGTGTATTTCCTTATTCTTCCACAGTTATCTACAGTGCAGGGAAATGATCTAGTTTTAGCTCGCTGAATCCATTATTTTTTCCAATTCGGGTGAACTTTTGCAGGTCGAGATCTGTTTGACATCCAATATCAGGACTAACACAATTTCTTCACTGGACATACATCATTTTGGTCAGATTTCTGTTTCGATTTAATCTGTTATATTTCATATATCTGCCCTCACAATTAAGTTTTATGTTCTAGCAACAGAGGCATCAGGATCTCATGAGCATAGTTAGCTTTTACTAGTGCCTATTTTTAACATTCTGCGTTACGATGCAGCTGATCTGTACATGGTGAAGCATCCTCTGGTTCTGTGCACCGATGACGCTGGAGTTTTCTCCACCAGCCTTTCCAAGGAGTATAATATCGCTTCTTCTGCATTTGGTATGTAGATGTTTAAAAGGGCTGTACTGAAAGATATGAGATGATGCGAGATATTATTACTCATTATATAACTCTCTTCTGACTCCATAGGACTTGGAAAGAGGGAATTGTTTGAGCTTGCAAGAACTGCAGTTGATTTTATATTTGCTGATGCTAGCGTGAAGCAGGACCTAACCGAGATGTTCAATTCAGCAGCAAAGAAGTTGGACCTCTGATTTGGACATGACATTTTCACATCCCAGTAGTAGCAATTGTCTAGGAGTAGGACTATTCAATCCAATCATCTCAGTTGCCAGGTTTCTTAATTTGTTTGGTGATTTATGGTGGCGTAGATGATTGAATAATGTCTCGAAACCAGGTTTATTTATTTTGGACTTGCTACTGAAAATTGTCTTTAGTGCATTTTTATAATCACAAAAGCTTGTGATTTTCCACTGAAAGCCTGGCAGACAAGGTTGATGCCGGCTTCCGTTCTCTGTGGTTTCTATCGTCCTTCTCCATGCCGTTGGCGTTCTTGTGTTTTCTGATGAATCCACTTGACCAACTCTTTCTGGACAATGTCACTTTTCCCTTCAAAATTATAATACTCACTCTCCCAACTCAACTCAACACCACACCCTACCCTAATTCTCTTTGAGAGCATGAAAAGTTGCAATGGTTGATTACAAGTATTTTATTTTGAGTTATTAATTCAACAACGATGTATTTGAATATTATATGTATCTTATTTAGTTACAGGTAAGACATTGAGATAATTGTTTTTCTGATAAAAATATACATTTCGGATGATTATAGAATATGAAGATTGATTTAAAGACTTAGGTCATATTTGGCAAATAGCAGATTGTATTAGCTATTAGTTGATAGTTAATTCTATCAGTGGATAACATTAACTGTTTATTAAAGATGTTTGGTAAAATTAGCTGTTGATGTATGAAATGATTTATGAAGGCATGATTTAAAAAAAATTATAAAGACATTAATATTATTTTTCTTAGTATTTTGTTGAATATCCTTATAATATTTTATATTTTAGATATTTAATTTTATAAAAATTAAGTTTATAACTTTAATAAAAAAACTTAATAATAATAATCTAACGTTAAATTCTCTATTAATATGAATGATGCAACAAGCTATATCATATTAATCTTTTTTATATAATATGTATAAATTTTTTTATTTAATAAATTAAAAATATTTATAATTATAATATGATACAGATAAAATATATATCATAATTCAAAAATTATGAAAAAGATGGTATAATTAGCTTTTTACCTATTAATTTTTGGCTAAGCATCCAAAAAGCTTCTTTTATGTAGCTTTTAAAAATTAACTTATTAGAATTAAATAAATTAATCAATAAATTATTCATCAAATACATCAGTAGCTTTTTATAATAGTCAAAAAAAAAAAAAAATTTTAGTTAATAAGTTAAAAAACAGCTGATTGCCTAACACCTCTTTAGTATCTTCTCCGTAAGCTACAGTACAAAGAGTCTCGGAGCGACATCGTTTGGGACGCACTACAGGAGTCCGTTCAAACTTCAAAACCCAAAACCAACCGTGAACTTTCAGTTCCATTTTACGTTTCCTGTCTCTCGACACATTTTCTCTGTCGTGCGTTTTTCTATTTTCGGTTAATTCCTACTCTGTCTCTCTGAGCTCCTTCCATTAATCTAACGCACCGCCACTCTCTCTCTCGCTCTCTCTTTCTCTCTGTAACTCTACACTCTCACCCACCCCCTTCTCACTCGCACATTTATCTCCCTCCCTTCGACCAGGATAACTGCCAACTGTCGCTACCGGCGGCGGTATCTAGTCTTAGACACCGCCATCGGATCAAGCCTCCGCGGAGCTCTCGCTCTTCCGGAGCAATGTCTTGGGGATTAGGCTGGAAACGCCCGTCGGAGATCTTTCGCCTGTCGCTCAATTACGGCACCGAGGAATCCGGCGACGATCTTAACCGTATTTCAACTTCGTCTTCGTCCACCTCGTCTTCGACGTCGCCATCGCAAGATCAGGAGCTCGGATTCCGGATTGATTTGGATTGGACGGCCGGAGATGACGAGGACCAGGTGGCTCTGCGATTGCAGTCGCAGCTGATGGTGGCGTTGCCGCTGCCGCAGGATTGCGTGACAGTGGTGTTGAAGACCGAAGAGGATACAGAGCAGGAGGGAGGGAGTGTGGGAGTCAATATGGAGGTGGTGAAGAGGAGAGAGCCGTTGCGTGGGATCATCATGATAAAGTCGGGTTCGGGTCAGCAGAGCGATGGTGTTGGTGTTCTCACCAGACTGTTGAGGTCCAATTTGGCTACATCTTCCGAGCATTGGAGGACCGTAACCTTGCTTAGCCTCTCTGGTTGTGGTTTGTCGGTAATTAATATCTCTTCTCTTTTCATTTCTATTACGTGTGTAAAACTGTTTTGAGGACAAACTAATATTTTCTGGAGAGACAGTTTCGTTAGTTCATTAATTCCTTAGATTGAATGTAACTGGAGGCATCGTATCTTTTACAGACACTTCCGGCGGAGATTATCCGACTGCCACTTCTTGAGAAATTATACCTTGACTATAATAGACTTTCAGTTTTGCCTCCTGAGCTTGGTGAACTCAAAACGTTGAAAGTTCTCAGCGTTGATTATAACTTGTTGATTTCAGTTCCTGGTAAGACTTGTGTTCTGATTTGTTTGATTGGCATAACTATTATGTTGTGTCGATGATTCAAAAATTAATGTCATTTTTCTTTTCTTATCATGCTGCTTGAATGTTAAGCAGTGGAACTGAGACAATGTGTTAGAATGGTGGAACTTTCATTGGAACACAACAAGCTTGTTCGTCCACTTCTTGATTTCAGGTCATTTATCTGATAATCGATGCTAATATGCTGCTTTAATACTCTCTGCTAATGTCTCTCTCCTGTGGACCTGCAGAGCTATGGCTGAGTTACAAATTCTTAGGCTATTTGGTAATCCATTGGAATTCCTTCCAGAAATTTTGCCACTTCACAAACTGCGCCACTTGACTTTGGCCAATACTAGGATTGTAGCAGATGAGAATTTAAGATCAGTAACTGTTCAAATAGAGGTATTGATTTTGAGGAAGCTATAATGTTTATTATCCCAAGATGCTGTTTGCTATAATATAATGGGAGGTGTGATATAATTATTCCACTATTCATTCTTTTGTTTGGTTGTCTGATAATTGTTTTGCATTACATTGTTATTCCATTATATTCTCTATTTGGTTCTAATAAGTTACATCATGTCAAACGTGCCTTAGTTGTTTTATGAATACTTTGTTTGGAACTAATTTTTGTAAAAGTGATGACTACAGATGGAGAATACTTCCTATTTTGGCACATCTAAACACAAACTAAGCGCCTTCTTCTCCCTTATATTCCGCTTTTCTTCCTGTCATCACCCTTTGCTTGCTTCTGCACTGGCGAAAATAATGGAAGATGAGGGAAATCGTGCAGTAGTTGGTAAAGATGAGAATGCAGTGCGACAACTTATTAGTATGATAAGTAGTGACAATCATCATGTGGTCTGTTGGCAACTCTCTCATGTTGAGTTGATAATTTCTTACTTTCTTGTTCATACATAGACACTTCTCAAGCTTCTGCTTCATCATAGGTTGAACAAGCATGCTCTGCACTATCCTCTCTCTCCGGAGATGTTTCTGTGGCGATGCAATTGATGAAATGTGATGTGATGCAACCAATTGAAACAGTACTGAAGTCAGTTGCAAAGGAAGAAGTAATTTCTGTATTGCATGTTGTGGCCACCTTGGCTTTCCAATCTGATACTGTTTCTCAAAAGATGTTGACAAAGGATTTGTTAAGAGCATTGAAATTGTTATGTGCACATAAAAAACCAGAGGCATGTATCTTTCCTCCTTGTTGCAGTTAACTGGTTCTAGTTCCTAGTGTATTTTTGTGCTGTTCCCTTATAGAGTCTCATCTGTTGGCAGGTGCAAAGATTAGCATTATTAGCTGTTGGAAATTTGGCCTTCTGCTCTGAGAATCGCCGTATCCTGATCACCTCTGAAAGCCTGCGGGACCTTCTTTTACGCTTAACAGTTACATCTGAACCACGTGTAAATAAAGCAGCGGCTCGTGCTCTTGCCATTCTTGGTGTGTTCATTGATCCAGTTCCTACAAACTTTTCAGGAAAGGTTTAGGGGTTGAATATCTAGTTCAACAATCAATAATTTGTTGCCAATTTTATATTATTGTCCAGGGGAAAATGAAAACCTGCGCCGTGCTGTAAGGGGAAGACCAGTTGCAAAGCAGGGACTGCGCATACTTGCCATGGATGGAGGAGGAATGAAAGGTATGGCGACTGTGCAGATTCTTAAAGCAATTGAGAAAGGAACTGGTAAGCGCATACATGAATTGTTTGACCTTATATGTGGCACATCAACGGGTGGTATGCTGGCCTGTGCTTTGGGTATCAAGCTAATGACCTTGGATCAGTGTGAAGAAATCTACAAAAATCTTGGTATGCTACTTAAAAATTTACAGGTTACACAATTTTGTTTATTCCTATATTTGTCCCCCTGTTTCTCAAGAGTCCCTCTTCAGGAAAACTTGTCTTTGCTGAACCCGTTCCAAAGGACAATGAAGCTGCAAGTTGGAGGGAGAAGTTGGATCAACTGTACAAGAGTTCATCACAGAGTTTTAGAGTAGTAGTGCATGGATCTAAGGTAAGGTTTATTCCTTTTATTTCTTGGCTTAACTGCTTTCGTTCACAATTTATTTTATAGATTCTATGTCTCTGAATTACGTGTACGCACAGGCATGACTGTATATTGTAGAATGCACAAAAACTTGAGGATGTGAAGAGGAGGGGTTATCTTTATTCAGTTCTTGTTCTTTAGTGATGAGAGGAATAGGGATAATTTTGGTGCTTGTTAATTCAACAACATGTATGAAACAATTTCTGTTATCGCGATAATCTTGAGTTACCACCAATACAGCATTCCATCCTGCAGCATAGTGCAGATCAATTTGAGAGACTGTTAAAGGAAATGTGTTCAGATGAGGATGGAGACCTTCTAATAGATTCAGCAGTGAAAAGCATTCCCAAAGTTTTCGCTGTATCAACTTTGGTCAGTGTGACGCCAGCCCAACCATTTGTATTCCGAAATTATCAGGTTAAGTCAGAGAATTCCTGTAACGTTTTAACAGATAATAGTCTACCATTCAGAGTTTCAACTGCTGCTTGGATACGACTGTTTTGTTAGTGCAATCTGGGTGGTTTGCAATATTTATACCTCCTGTTTTCACATTGTTTTTCTTGCCTTATGCTTTCAATTTGCAGTATCCTGCCGGAACATGTGAATCACCCTTCCCAATTTCAGAAAGCTCTGGAGCCACTGTTTTAGGATCACCTACTACTGGAGCATCAGTTGGCCACACACGCTGTGCTTCTATTGGGAGCTGTAAGCATCATGTTTGGCAAGCTATAAGAGCTTCATCAGCTGCTCCATATTATCTTGATGATTTCTCGGACGGTATACTGCTGTTGTGCTCATTCATAGTTTGTTTTCCTCCCCAACAAATAAAAACTAATATTTTGGCATAATGTGCTAACTTTATGGTAATTCTATAGGGATAAATCGCTGGCAAGATGGTGCTATTGTGGCAAATAATCCTACCATTTTTGCAATAAGAGAAGCACAACTTCTTTGGCCTGATACAAAAATTGATTGCTTGGTCTCCATTGGCTGTGGTTCTGTACCAACAAAGGTGCATTGAGAAATTTCCAACCCCTTACTACTTATCTTAATAATTTTCATAATTTTCTTGGAATTTGAGCTGTAGCTATCCTGGGATGTTTAGAAACTTGCTTTGTCTATGTTCATAGTGGCTCTCCTTTCAACTATGCATCCCAAATTCGAAAAAGAAAAGAACTGGAGTGGTAGATTGTTGATGAAATTTGACTTTTTATTTAAAAAAAAAAAAATTTTGAATGTTCTTTTCATAAAATCAACCCAGTTTGTAGTTTTCAACATGTCATCTAAATGAAAAAACTTTGGCAGGGGTTGCTGTAGTTCTGTAGATATTTTTATGGTTTGTGATGGGAATTTAATTGGACAATTATTATACATACCATAAAAAATCTACTCTTTGTGGAGTTACAACTTGTATTATAGATGAAACAATGCCACCATAGAAACTCTTGTGGATATTTTAAAACTGATATTTCCAGGTGCGGAGAGGTGGATGGCGTTATCTGGATACTGGGCAAGTGCTGATTGAGAGTGCATGCTCCGTCGATCGGGTGGAAGAAGCATTAAGCACTTTGCTTCCTATGCTACCGGAAATACAGTACTTTCGTTTTAATCCAGGTAAATATAATGAAGTTTGTGAAAATTTATTGTTTGTAAGCATAGATCGTTTCTCTTTATATCTTCTCATGATGTGTGGATAATTTTCTATAATCTTCTAATAGTGGACTCTTCACTAAATAGTTAGTGAAAAAGTCAAAATTTTCAATTAGACTTGTATACTTTTGTCCTCACAGTTGATGAACGTTGTGGCATGGAGCTCGATGAGACTGACCCGGCAGTCTGGCTGAAATTGGAAGCTGCAATTGAGGATTATATCCAGTCTAATCCTGAAGCCTTAAAAAATGTATGTGAAAGACTAATTTTACCCTATCAACTCGATGATAAGCTGTCAGAAAATTTGAAATCTCTGCATTTCCTCAAGACAAAGATGTCACCTGCTGGTATTGCCATCATATTCTCTCAATCAACTGTTTAGGCTTACAATAATTCTTAATACTCCTTTAACTGAATACGAAGCTCTCTTAATGTTATGATATTAGATGGAAGTGGCCCTTCTTTAGGGTGGAGACGCAATGTACTACTAGTTGAAGCTTTGCATAGCCCAGATTCAGGGAGGATTGTACATCATGCTCGGGCCCTAGAGTCATTTTGTGCTAGCAATGGCATAAGAGTTTCTCTGATGCTCGGAGCAGCAGGAATCCAAAAGACAGCTCCAGCAACAACTTTTCCATCTCCGTTTACCTCACCTCTGATTACTGGAAGCTTCCCCTCAAGCCCTTTACTTTACAGTCCTGATATTGGTCTTCAAAGGATTGGTCGGATTGATACTGTTCCACCTTTAAGCTTGGATGGGAGTCAATCTGGAAAGACAGCTGCATCACCCCCGACTTCTCCTGGACGCAGACAATTATCATTACCTGTCCAATCCTTGCATGAAAAGTTACAAAATGCCCCACAAGTGGGAGTTGTACATTTGTCCCTTCAAAATGATTCCTTAGGTTCAATACTAAGGTGAATGTTATTTGGCATTGTTATTTCTTTTCTGGTTGTTTGTGCCTGTGTGCTGACCTAATTAGTGTTTTATGTCTGTAGTTGGCAAAATGATGTATTTGTTGTTGCCGAACCTGGAGATCTTGCTGATAAGTTCCTTCAAAGTGTTAAATTTAGCTTGTTGTCAAGGATTCGGACCCGCTGCCATAAAATGACATCAGTTCTTGCCAATATATCAACTGTTTCTGATCTGGTTTGTTATAGATCATACTTCCAAGTTGGAAATATCATGCACCGTTATATAGGACGGCAGACACAAGTATTTTCTCATGCCATCTTCCTTTTACAAAATTTTTTATGTTAGCTATACATGAAACCTGTCTTACAATGCAAGTTGTTAAAACTTCCACTGATGTTTTCTGAAGGTAATGGAGGATGACCAAGAAATTTCAGCATATATGTTTCGAAGGACGGTCCCTTCTATGCACTTAACACCTGACGATGTTCGTTGGATGGTATATTTGCTTTAATTTTATTACTTATTTCTTCTTTAGTTATCTGCATACCCTGCATTTCATTTCTTTAGTTCTTGCATCTAATGCTGACAGTCCCCCAAAGAACATTACTCTGTATTGGCCAAACTGAAGCAGGTTTGCTATGCTACCCTGATGTGAGGGTTTTTTTTTTTCTCCAGCTCCTGTTAATTTGAATTGATTGACTGTTTTTCCTGAGCTGTTATATGTAGCACCCCTTGAATTCATAAAAGGGTTAAACTTTTATGGTTTTTATTGTTCATCAGTTTAGAACAGGTCTTGCAAGGGACATCATATTTTATAATTTCACCTTTTAATTTATAAGAACTTATCAATTCCTTAAATGGATGTAATTTTTGTTTGCAATGCTCCTTCGAGTGTGTGATCTGGTTTAAATGCTGAAACTGTTGGAACTTCCTTGTAATTTCAAGAATACTGCAAAAAATTCTGTAGGAATCATCGAGAAATTTTTGCAGAATATATTTGATTTTTAGAATTGAAATTGTTTATTGTGCTCTTATCAAATTGTAGACCTGACAAGTTTGTTTAATCCTTCCTGATATGGTTTTTATATGCTCAATTTTGTGCTAGGTTGGAGCTTGGAGGGATAGGATTATAATTTCAACAGGAACATATGGGCCGACCCCAACATTAATCAAGGCATTTTTGGATTCTGGGGCAAAGGCTGTTATATGCCCTTCGCTTAATCCCCTTGAAGTCCCGCTGACATCAGTCCATGGATCAGGTGAGTTCAGTGTTCTGGAAAACGGGAGATTTGAGATTGGAGAGGAAGAGGCAGATGAAGAAGAGCTTGAACCTGAGAGCCCAGCTAGTGATTGGGAAGATATTGATCCTGAGAAGAGCAGGAATCATTCTTCTATAGGTTTTTGGGATGATGATGAAGATGAGCTCTCGCAGTTTGTCTCCCAACTGTATTACTCATTGTTCCAGGAAGGGGCAGGAGTAGATGCTGCTGTACAAAATGCTCTTTCCTCAAATAGGAGGCTAAGGTATTCATGTCATCTTCCCTCTATACAATGACGAGATTATATAGTACAAACGAATAACCTGTAGATTTTTACGAAAACAAAAAAGAGAATAAAAAATAGAAGCCAGCACAGACCAAGGGAGAACAGAGGAATATCGCAATAACCGCGTTGCAATATAGAGGTCAATCAAAATTTTGAGGCGTAAAGGGAAGATACTTCTGGCGCCCCCGTGGGTGACACTATACATGTCATAGAGTAGATAGCATATACAAGCCATTCTTTTACTTTATTGATACATATGTATACATTTGTTATTAGAATGTACAGGTTACAACTGTTATTTGTCCGAGAAAAAGTATGTTTGGTCTGAGAACAGGTTAATCTCTCAGAATAAAAAGGACTTTGATCCATATTTTTGACATGATGTAAAAGGATTGGAAAGTGCATTCCCTTTTCTTTTCCATTACCAAGCCAACGTTTGCTATAATTTTGTCGGGACAGATCTTCTGATCCAATTCTAACCCTATTTTATTGATGTTTCTCGTAGATGTGTGTGTGAAAATGAATAGATGGTTATAATTGGGTTACAGGCACAGCGGATTTCGTCTGAATTTTGTCACACTGACTCGTGGGCAGAGCACTATGGGACGTTCTTACGCTGTCTGGTTCGGATTTCCATGCTCAATACTGTGTCACGCCAAGTTAGTTGATAGTTTACTTTCCTCTTATTAAGATCAAGATGGACAAAAAATCTGGGACTAGGAGACATCTTTTACTTTTAGGTTGTTTCGTTTTAAATTCAGCCCTCAAGCTTCGAAACCTTTCAAATCACGGACTTCCCTTCTACTACAGACGATTAATTTCTTTACTTAGACATAAATAGAGCATGATAAGATTTCTTAAACTGAAGGTCAAGAGTAGATTTATATTTACAATAATGTATGCAAAATAACAGTCATAATTTTAACAAAATATAAATAATAAAATAATATATATTAATTATTCTAAAATAAATATTGGATAAAAATTATAAGTTAAAATAATTACAAATTATTTATAAATATTAAGTTAATTTGTACTTTTTCTTAGTTTTTTATATATAATATAAATTTAATTCTTAACATTGATATGCCAACTGACATGATTATGTATTTATGTTGAGGACGAATTGTCTGCCTTGTCCTATCATTTTTCCTGATTAATATAATAAAAAGTTACTAATTGTACATTAACTAAAACTACGGTTTCTTAACTTTTTTCATGTAATAAGTTAACCCTCATTGGTGTACAATGTGTTTGTGTGTGTGGGGTCCCGTATCTGTTCAATCGTGGAAATTACTTATAGAATCCTCAAGGATGATGCATGTATGAAGAGTGGGTACGCCATGTCGCCTATCAATTGTCAGTGACAAACCCTTCAAGATTTACATTCCTATATTATAATTATGGAAGCTATTTTGTTAATTGGCATACTTGTTGCTTGTGTTTTGGCAACTTCTGACCTCAAACCGCCATGTCAGAATACTGAAATGACTCCCAGGCTTCAACCTTTTGCTTCGACAATTCTATTCCTCTAGCTCTCATGTATTAAACTGAAATGACCCCCAGCCTTCAACCTTTTGCTTCGACAATTCTATTCCTCTAGCTCTTATGTATTATGTTTAAATGTACGAGAATGAAAAGGTTACAGGGTGTCCCATAAATCACTCTTGATAAAAGCTTGCTAAAGTCTGAGACAGAATATGAATGAAGTTGTTACTGCGTTAAACAGAAATCTGAAAAGAACTTACCATTTTCCCTTCAGTAAAAAAGGTACGACTTTTGAAGCGACCTCACAAGTTTGTTCGGAAGTTGATGGTGCTAAGAAGCAGGCAAGGACTTGCAGGTACTAAGTGGCTTCCACGTTCACTAGTTCCATGAGACTTAGAACCCGTGAATGTCAATAGGTGCAGAAACTGATGCATAGTTACCGCGCGCAAATTTACGAATAGGATTTGCTGTGATCAAACGGATAAATTTACGAATAGGCTTTGCTGTGAATGTCAATAGGTGTATAAATAGTGGCTCTGCCTGTTAGAATTATCTACGGTTCTTATTCCCATCTTGCTCCTAAACATTTTATTTTTGCAGCTGCTGTGGATCAGGATTTGGAGCCTCATACCTATGACCAAACAGTTCAGAGTGCTGCTTGGCGCCAGGCCATGCAGGCAGAACTCGATGCTCTCCAGCAAAATCACACTTGGGAGCTTGTCGATTTGCCACCTGGGAAGACAGCGATCGGTTGCAAGTGGGTTTTTCGTATTAAACGAAAGGCTGATGGCTCCGTCGAAAGATATAAGGCTTGGCTTGTTGCTAAGGGTTTTACCCAACGTGAAGGTGTTGATTTTTTGGACACTTTTAATCCGGTTGCTAAGATGACCACGATCCGATTGCTTCTTGCCTTACCTGCCGTCAAAGGATGG
>JANITX010000002.1:50578708-50601619 GCA_027564395.1 Erythroxylum ulei
TTTCGTAGGTGAGGGAGGAGGAAGAAGACAAGGTTTTGTCTTATTTATAGCTAGCTTCTTTTATAAGCCTCTTTGTTCATTATTTACAAAAATGCCCCTCTTGGACTGGTTCTTTAAAATCCACTCATACAATTTCCTGTGATCACCAAAAAAAATGTCAAACATCATTAATTTGATGTCACCAAAAATTATAGTTCACACCGACTATTTATTTATTTTTTATATTTTGGTATAACGGGTAAATCAGATACGGGTGTTACATAGACTCCCCTTTATAATAGGAGAAAAATTCTTATTGTCTTATTGTTGTTCACCACCTATATCGCTGTCGATTGGTGCAATATGTTAGGGCCTCAAAATAATTTTTCTTTAATTTGTTGAGAATCTAATTTTCTTACAGTTAAAAAAGTTGTTCTACTCATCAAAATCTTTCATTTGGTTTAAAATTGATTAATTTTGAGACTAGAAAATTTTGCAATCTCGGGAGGAATATTCCAATCACCGAAGATACTATTCTAGCAACTTTGATTTTGGAAAATTTTTGAAAAATCCTATAAAATTTTTTGATCATTTTTTTCCATAAAACCATATCGAAATTCTTAATGGTTTGTGAATTAAAAATCTTGGAAGGTTTGGGTGACAATAAGATCAAGGGTCAAATTGAATAATTGGACCATCCTAGTAAACCCAATGAGTGCTAGGTTGTTAATTGAGTCTAACTACTTGTAAATGATACTAATTAGGATATTTCTCTTCCTATTTTATAGGTATATCAAGAGTCGGACCCATATCGTAAGGTTCAGACTAACAAGTACATCAATTAGGCAAGTTCATATCTATCTACTAATACCATATCCATACCCTTTATTGAGTATGGTTCTAGATTGATATGATTAATGACATGTTAAGCTAAGATATATGCCCTTATCCTTATACACATGGATATTATAGGACATATATATAGATAGATATATATATATAAGAACAAGTATATATATATATATATATATATACATTTTTAATTTGAGTAAGTCATTATCGTGGTGCCTATGCAATTAATATCGTGATATCTAAGTATATGGATACAAGTTTGGGTAACTCTACCAAACTACACAAATTTATGATGGTCTTTGCATCACTGAGTGCTTGTTTGAAAAAAAATTGTATGATTAATGTTTGATTTATTGCGTGGATGTGTTTGATTATGACTGTACAGCAGGAAAAATCTGTAGGACGTGCCACTTGAGGTTTATGTATCAAGACCAAGCATGCAATAGTTTGATTATTATAAATGATTTTGATATAAAATTAATATAGATACAAATCAATCTTGGTTGATGCTTGGCTTCTTGTTAGATCTTTGTTTGACATATATATTACCGATGTGATCATAAATTTGGAAGTATTGAGTGAGGGTTGGTTCATTGGTAATGTTTAGCTCCCTGTAACCCCTTGGGACTATGAGAGCCTTACGACTATATGAGTATAGGTTTATGGCAAAGTTATTAGTGATGCTTAGCTCCCCGCAACCATTTAATGTTTAGCATTATGAGGATGTACCTTTGGAGATTAGGGTCTTATAGATATTCCTTATTCACGATTTACTATAAACTGCATATGATTCGTCATGCATTATTTATGTGTGCTTACTAATATAGACAGTATATTGTGTGAGCATGTCACTAGGTATTATAGAGCGATATGGACTTACTTAGTAAGGTTTGACTCTCCCTCAACTCTATTTTTTTAGGTCAGCTACCATTAACTTTGCAACAATGACTTTCAGGGGCATTGGTTGCAATATACCTACTTCTATTTATGCTTTTCGTTTAATTTCACTTGTAGTACTTCATTGTGCTTGTACTTACGCATGCTTATGTTGTCACTAGTAGTTAAGCTTACATACAATTTGAGGGTTTCGGCTTCCAAGTTTCATCTAATGGTCACATGCCCATTTAGTTCGTGACAATCTTGTACAAATTATTGAGAGAGTTAAGTGCATTTATATTTGTGTGAGTATGATATAAGCCTTTAATGCATTGTATGATTAAGACAAAAGTTCTTGAGTTGTGATTGAGATAGTGCGATCATTTAGAGAGCAATTAAGCTATATAGGGTTCTTCTTAACTCATGACAAAGAAGATATGTAAAGAGTTCCTCTTTATACTTAGAAAAAAAGATGTGTAAGGATTCCTCTTTAAAAAAATGTACATTGTGTTTCTTTTCACCTACTAAAAAAGGAGAGATAGTTAAATCTTCAAACTAAACTTAAGAAGTACACATAATCTAGTAATTATTTTGAATAAATCATTATAAATTTGTTTTTACACTCTTTTCTTTATCTCATTAATATATTTTTACTTGGTATTATTGTCATTTAGTTAATTGTCATATTCATATATTATTGAAAACAGTCCCTTTACTAGTTAAGGGTAAGGCTGTGTACTATTAGACTTCTCTATACCCTGCTTATTAGCGAGACTTTCACTGGATTACTGTTGTTGTTTCATTAATTCATTATTTTATAAAGAGTATTTCAAAATTCATATCACATATTTTATCTCCCTTTTATATATCATCCAAGGAACACTAATTACTACCTAAAGTGACATGTATTATTTTACAATATAAGAGGTTTTCTTGAGTGATATATTAGAAAAAATTGTAATGTGTAAACATTTTGATTGAAATTTATATTGAAATAGAAAAGCTAAATAATAAGAAAAAGATGATCATAAACAGTAGTTGATTTCATCATAAGAACCTAATCGATAAAGAATTACAATGTTATATTCTTTCTTATAAATTTTAAGTGCACCTTCTCTAGAATCATATGAATAAAGGAACGCATTAAATATTTAAAATATATATAATTAATATATAATATTATCATCATTTTTAAATTTTATTGATTTTGAACTTTATGAATGTAGTGCTTGTATTGTGTCATTTTAAAATTTATAAATTATTTCTCGAGATGAAACTATATTAATTGGAATGATTGTTTTATTTAACAATATATATATATATATATACAATACTAAAAAATAAATTTTTTTATGAACATGGAAGAAAATTATTAGAAAAAAGATATAATTAACACTCATACACATTTGAAAAGGTAGACAATAACAAACTAACGGAATATAATTAAAAAAGGAAGCATAAAAAATAATTTGTTAATACGTATATGTGATTTAGTTATGCCAACAGAAATGGAGAGATAAAGAAAGAGGTATTTGGAGTGTGTGTGTGTGTGTAAGTACCTACAAGTATATACATATACATTTTTAATTTAAGTCAGTCATTATCATAGTGCCTATGTGAGTAATATCATGATATTTAAGAATATGGATACGAGTTTGGGTACCTATAACAAACTACATAAATTTATGATGATCCTTGTATGACTGAATGCTAGTTTGAAAAGAAAATTGTGTGATTGATAATTGGCTTATGTGTGGATGTGTTTGATTGTAATTGTGATGTACCCTTAGAGGTTAGGTTCTTATAGATATTCCTTCTCCGCGATTTATTGTGTACTGGATGTGATTTTTCATGCAGTATATACGTCTGCTCACTAATATAAGAGGCATATTGTGTGAGCATGTCATTGGGCATTGTAGAGCATTATGGACTTATCAGTAAGGTCTCACTCTCTCTCAACTCTATTTTTCATATTAGCTATCATCAACTTCGCATCAATGACTTTGAGGAGCGTCGATTGCAATATACCTACTTCTATGTATGCTTTTCATTTTTTTTCACTTGTACTTACACTTTAGAGTCTGCAATGATATGATTTAGCATGTTGAAAAAATTATCTTTCAATGCCTGCTAACATTATTGTACTTCGTTGTGCTTGTACTTACGCGTGCTTATGTTGTCATTAGTATTCAAGCTTATATATGATTTGAGGGTTTCGACTTTTGGGTTTCATGTGTCGGTCATGTACTCGTTCTGGTCGTGACAATCTTGCATGAACTATTGAGAGAGTTAAGTGCATTTATACATGTGTGAGCATGATATGAGCCTTTAATGCATTGTACGATTAAGAAAAAAATTTCTTGACTTGTGATTGAGCTAATGCAATCATTTAGAGATCAATTGAGCTATATAAGGTTCTTAGCTCATGACAAAGAAGATGTGTAAAGAGTTCCTCTTTATAAGTGGAAAAAAAGATGTGTAAGGGTTCCTCTTAAAAAAACGTATGATGTGTTTCTTTTCACCTATTGAAAAAGGAGAAAGAGTTAAATTTTCAATCTGAACTTAAGAAGTACATATAAACTAGTAATTATTTTGAGTAAATCATTATGAATTTGCTTTTACACTTTTCTTTATCTCATTATTGTATTTGTACTTGATATTATTGTCATTTAGTTAATTGTCATATTCTTGTATTATCATAAATAGTCTTTATACTAATTAGGCATAAAACTGTACACTACGTGACCTCCGTAGACCATGTATATCAACAGGACTTTCTCTTGGTTATTGTTTTTTTAATTAATTCATTATTTTATAAAGAATATTTCAAAATTCATATAAACACAATTTATCTCCCTTTTATATATCATCTAAGGAACACTAATTACTACCTAGAGTGACACATATTATTTTACAACATAAGAGGTTTTCTTGAGTGATATAATAGAGAAAAAATTATAAAACATTAAACATTTTGATTGAATTTTATATTGAAATAAAAGCTAAATAATAAGAAAAAAGATAATGACAAGCACTAGTTGATTTTATCAGAAGAACCTACCTAATCTAAAAAGAATTACAATGGTTATATTCTTTTTTATTAATTTTAAGTGCATCTTCTATAGAATCATATGAACAAAAGAATGCGTTAAATATTTAAAAAATATGTAACTAATATACATAATTGAATCAGCATTTGTAAATTTTATTAATTTTGAATTTTATGAATGTAGTGATTGTATTGTGTCACTTTAAATTTTATAAAGTTTTTTCTTGAGATGAAAATATATTAATTGGAACAGTTTTTTTTTCAATCACATATATTTCATATTAAAAATAAGCTCTTTTTATAAACATGTAAGACAAGTTTTAGAAAAAAAAGATATAATTAACATTGAAATACATTTAAAAAGGTAGACAATAACAAACTAATGGAATATGATTGAAAAAAGGAAGCACGAAAAATAATTAATACGTATATGTGAGCCAACACAAATAGAGAGAGAGAGGAATTTGGTGACAAAGGGTCCTATAAAAGACAAAGCAGATGATGATAGCAAAGGAAAAATTGCTCACATTTTTCTCTTATTTTGTCTTATGCAGATCATATTAACCAGTCTACCGTGTGGCACAGATGAGCTGACACCGGCTTCTGCTCTCGCCAAGTGAAACTCATCGGGTGGAGTAAACCCCCCACTGGGTGGGCCAAATTAAATACAGATGGTGCTTGTAATCGCTCCCAGTCCTCAGCCACGGCGAGTGGGCTCATCCGAGACAGTGAAGGCAATTGGCTTGGTGGATTCGCCCAGAACTTAGGCTGGTGCTCACCGGGGACAGCAAAATTTTGGGGAGTATTTACCGGGCTCTCCCTCGCATGGACTCTGGGACTACGCCGGGTAGAACTGGAGGTGGATTCTCTTACAGTGAGCAAACTTATCTCTTCTTCAGACAATCGCTCGATGGCTCTCAACCCCATCATACTGGGTATCCATGAGTTACTTATTCGTAATTGGACCGTTGTTCACCGACATATCTTCCGCGAGAGTAATAGATGTGCTGATTGGCTGGCTACCTCTGCAGCACATTTTGATGTTGAAGTCATTTATTTTAATACTACACCTATAGGATGCCACAAGCTCCTCCTAGAGGATCAATCGGAGATCTGTTTCTCTCGTCTTGTTCTGTAATCGGTCTCGTTCTTTTCCATTAATAAAAAAAAAATTCTTGGGCCAAGGAGAGAGCATTAGCAACACTAAGACGAGCCTACTGATTAGGTACAAATACGACGCAGTAAGTGAAAGACAGCATAAAGAATGTCATGATTAGTAATTTGGGTCCAACCTGACTTAATTCAAAGCTGCTAGGTCAACTTTAAATTCACTGAACTTGAGATTGAACTTGGGCTCTCAATACAAACCAGTTTAAACAAAATCGACGTCTTCTATTCAGTGACTGAAAAACCAATTGACGGTAAGTTTGTGAACCCGTGTCACAAGCCATCTCCATCAAAGATCGACTTAAGTTGCTGTATTTGGCAAGAACTGCAAAGGAAGCACTATACTCAAAGGGGTCCTTTATATAAACTACAAACAGGAGAAAAGAGACTTTATCTAGGCAAGTTTCATGTAACTCAAGTTCGGCAACGTCATATACATCGGTTAACCTTTGAATTGAAGACAAATGTCAGGAAAGATGATACTGAAAGGGCTCGTCTTATCATACTTCTGTAGTTTCACGACAAGTACAATTGAAAGGCTACCACTCATTGGTCTTTCTTTCACCTGATTCTCATCAATCTTGGTGAACTTCCTCTGCAGGTGGTGGAGCAAATCTGACATTCGTTGGCCGTGCCATCACAACGCCCTCGTCTGCAAATAGTGATTTGATGAACGCTGGAGTTCTTAGAGGCCTGCGACCAGTCATCCTTGGATAAACGTCTTCAAGAAAGTAATAAGCATGGCCAGCAATCATACCCTGAATCGTTTAAAAGAATCTTAGGCACATTAAAACAGTAGGCTCTTCTTACACTTGAGTCTTTGACTGGTGGGAGAAATTGTATACATGATAAGACCAAATTATACTCTAAAAGATACCAAGGAAACCATTCCATACGACCTCAGTTTCCTAACAGAACTTCCACGTAGATGCTTTACCTGGATGAATTACTCAACATAATCGTCACTCATCAAATTCCACAACATTTGTTACGTTTGGTAATCATTCTCACAAGAATTAGTTATCTCTTTTTGTCTTCTTTCAACAATTTGGGGATCATAAGAGAGTGACAAATGCTAAAAAGCGATCACTGAGCTATTAAGAGTTTGCTTAAACAACCACATGTATCTAGTCGCTTCAAGACTTGGCAAAACCAACTGCAGCTTGTGTGCTGATATACACCTTGTCGAAAAAATAAGCTAAAGATGTATACAAAATCTACTAGAAGAGATAAGGTTGGAAAGTGGGGCATAGAGGTTAAATTTAGTGAAGAGAACGCACCAATAGATCCACCCAAGCACTAGCACCAACAAGGACAGAAAAGCCTAATAGAACCTGCACAAAGTGTAAGGTAGTGGGTCTTGAGGTGAACTTGCAGCTTATTCAACCAGAATCAAAACATGATGCTAGAACTCATACAAAGAGCATCAGATTAAAAAATGAGCTACTGAAAAAAGAGACATGTATGATTTTATTTCAGCATATGACAGAAACAAATGATACTGACCCATGGAAGATAAGCTGCTGTAAAGGTAAAAAGGCCTAAGAAACTCATGTGGATGAAAGGATTTTGCTTGCTCCATACATAAACCTGCAAGAATTAAAAAAAAAATCACATAAACATAGCCACTTAAAACAAATAACACCAAATCCTGCAATTAGTAAATCTACAGTGAACAAGACTAACCATCATAAATGTCAATGAGTTGCTTAGGAATATGATTTTGGCGAATGATTCTGACAAGTAAGGTATCATGCCACCAACAAGCACTATACCAGTAAGAACAGTTGCACCAAATAAGAGCATGTAAAAGAAATCTGCAGTCCTTCCCCTAAAAGAGTTCTCTTCAAGAAGTTTACAGTATCGAGCTAAAAAGAACATGTGAAACATAAAGTCCAAGTCTGCACCAAAAATGACAGTGTTAGAAATGATGATTACTGTATGCAATGAGAACATAAAATTCCAACATATCAGTCAACCTGCCAAAAAAAGACTCTAGAAAATCCACATGATAAGTTGCTTTAATGATGTTAAGAAAAGCCCCACAACATTAAATTGATCTGAACTTTTCCAACGCGCTAGGAGCAATTGAGCCCCGTCATGCATGCATGTCCATACAAGCATGCATGCATGCAAAGTTTCAGCACGTACATCTCCTTGATGCCCAAGGAAAATAAATTAGTTCATACTTTGCAATAAACAAATACAAAGCTACCTTAAGATACTTAAAAATCTGAACATTGTTATGCTAAGACTCCCAAACTGGCATCTTTGCTTGGAATGACATCGACAACTAATAATGAAGTGAAAGAAAAGGTAATCAACCATGTTCCAGACAGATCATTCCCCTTTATTGAATAACAAATTAGCCCAAAATTGAATACAAATTAAATGAAAAGAAATCATCTATCAATGGTAAGTAGTATGACATGACTTATTAGTTATTAATGATTAATGAATACAGAAAAATTGTAACCGCACGGTGCATACATTGTACCTTAATTATCTATTAGCAGTTCTAAATGGCAATACTTTTGTCCAAAATAGAACATATTGGCATATCCAAAGTGAATGGACATATTAAACCCTAAAATCATTGATGGCTTCTTTCAATATCAAAATCTCGACTTTGTTGATTCAAGGTTAATAATAATCTGTGGCAGTTGACGATAACTGACCTTTTTGTCACTTTAGTTGACCTAGATTTCAAGGAGGCTGGTAAAAAAAGCTAAAGATGTCTTAATGTCCTAAAATTACTGATACAATTTATCATATCCATGACTTACAAATGGCAAAAGACTTAAACCCAACAAAGCTCTAATTCCATAGGAAGAGCAAAATCTTGCAAGCGCATAAATGTGTTTATAGGAAAAGTAATCATATTATGTGCTTGAAGTAAGACTAGCCATTTATTTGATGATCGTAAAAAGTGCATATCCAGGAAACAATGGTTCAGCTAGAAACAACAGGCATAGAGCAGATAAAAGAAGAACATTTAAATTTCACAAACTTGCAATATATAACACCATTAGAAGACCCTTTCGAACAGAAATACTTCACTTAATAGAGGTTTAATACTTACCCATTTTCCTGAAGTACAGGAAATTTGTGATCAGACGCCAGAACTGATAACGCTTAACCACAAGTGTGGGGTTCAAGTACAGATTATGAGGAGATATTATCTGCCAAAACCAAACGTAAAGGAAAATAAGAGATTAAATCACTGAATTTTCCAAATTCCTCCAGCTAAATGCAATAAACAAAAGGCCTACAAAACTATAGCAACTAAATGAACTGAGTAACTTAAGGACTAGGCAGAGCACCTGATTAAACAAACAAGTTCCAAATCGAAATCAATTACAAAAAATTCTTACAAGCTAAGTTCTTGAACCCAAATCATTCAAAATCCACATTGAGAATTATAAAAAGTAAAAAAGAAAAAGCTTCAAAGAGAAAAATGCTACAAACCTAGTAAAGATGGTTAGAAACAATCCAATCCACTCGCCTCCATCAAAACACAAACCCAATTAAGGCAAATAAAGGTAAAAAGCAAAAAGGAGAGAAAAACCCACATCAAGGGAACAACCGATAGTAGTGACAATAGCAGCTGTGAGATAAGAGCGAGTGATGACAGGCATCTGCTTGTACCATTCCTCAACTGCTTGAGCCATTGTTAAAACCACTCGCTGTGTAATGATCTTCTTCAAGCGATTAATTGATTTCTAAGACCCAGACAGCACAGATAATCAGATCAACAATTTCAGTAAATTTAGACAGATATTAGAAGCGATGATTTCTGAAGATCGATATACGGGTCTGGAAAAAGCGAAGAAAAGTTACGGGTGGAGAGGCGAATCTGATTGCAGAAGAAGCTTGTTTTTGTCCCTCTCTTCCAACTTGGAATTTCTGTGACTAGCATTAACTAATAAGATAGCGTGTTAATCCCACGGACCAATCAATCACTTTGTTGGGTTTTTTTATAAAATTATTATTATTACTACTATTATTTTTTGTTTGAAAAAAAATAATTAAAGGTCTGTACCTAATTTTAATTTTACTAATTTAAAAAGAAAAACTGATTCCCAGGCCAAATCTATAAAGCTTGAAATCCTCCGTTCTACTAACCTTGTGCCCTCTGTGCCACAACCAATCTCAGCCATTCACGTGGATGGCTGAGATTGGTTATGGCATAGAGGCACGTGGATGGCTGAGATTGGTTATGGTATAGAGGGCACAAGATATGGTTGTGGATGGTTGAGATTGGTTGTGGCACAGAGGGCACAGGATTGGTGGAACAGAAGATCTGTTCCCAATCTATAAGAACATAACACAAACATGACATTCTAAGGAGTGATCAAAGCATCACGTCATTTCAAGTGATCTTCATTTCAAATCAAATATACGCGCATCGTATTGTACCAGCCGAAAAACTATACAATACCATATTCTCTCGTACTAAGATTTGGCACTAATAAGTAACGCTAATACTAAAATACCAGTCAATAATCAAACTAAATTGTAAATTTTAAAAATTCAAGGATTAAATTAAAATTTTAAAATTTTTAAACCCTAACTAAAGCAACCTACCTGTCCCCTCTCCCCAGTCCCCACCCACCTCTCACTCTCACTCTCACCGTCTTAACCATCGCACCAATTAGGCTCGTCGCCTACCTATCGCACGTGCACTTGCACCCACACCTGCACCATTGCACCTACACTTGCACCATCACACCCACACCTATTGCCCTCATGATTTGGCACCATGTCACCAGTTAAGTAGCCACCCACAAATTGCTCTCATACCCAAACCCAGTCACACCTGGGTGGAGACCCGATTGCACCCGCACACAAACCCACATCCGCATCTATTGACCCACACCCACACCTACTAACTTGCACTACAATACGACAGTCCACACATAGACTTGCTAACTCAAGCTGCACTAGTCCAGGCATTTAGTAAAGGTAGCAAAAAATTATGTATTTGTGTTATGCAGCCTCTGTGACTCCAAGATAGGGATTCAGTATAGGCTGCAAAAGATTGCAATAAATTTCTTGAAATTGTGAATTATGAATTTATGGAATATAGACATTGAAATTTTGGATTATGTTGATTGTTGATTTGAATATTTAACTATGTATTGGTGTTATACAGAATACTGAATATAGATAAATGAATGTTGAATTGTGAATTTATGATAGATTGTGTATTTTTGTTTTGTGACTTTGTGTTATGTAGTAATTGTCTATGGTGAATTGTTGAATCTTGGAGAATTATATTGGACGAAATTGAAATGTGTAGTGCATCATGTATGTTGACTCTTGACAACTGAGTTAATTTGAATAAGAAACTAAAAATGTTGATTAAAACTAGTGAATGAAAGATTGATAAATTAAAGTTGGAAATTGGGATTTAAGTAACAATATTAATTAAAATTAGTTCAAAAAACAAAGGTAAGCATTACAAATGGAATTGTATAAGCAAACAAAATATATTAGTTTATAGTTGAATTATGGGATTACATAAAATATGTTGTAAACTTGTAATTGTGAGTTATGGTTGAAATTGAATAGGTTATGGTTTCTAAGTCTTTATCGTTGAGTGATGTAATCATATAAAATGAGTTATACACATAGGTGTAGTTGTGTATGTTGAATTGTCGGTTCTTGATTTCTTGGTGAATTGTGTTAGATAAAATTGAATTGAATAGTGTATGTTGATTCTTGATTGTGGAGTTAATTTGAATAAGAAATTAAGAATGTTGATTAAAATTAGTTAATGAAAGATTGTTAAATTAAAGTTAGGAATAAAGATTTTAGCTTTAATGTTGATTAAAATTAGTTAAGAAACAAAATAATGATAAGCATTACAAATTGAACAGTATTAACAAACAAAATAGATTAGTTTACAATTGAATTGTGTGATTACATACAATTGGTTGTAAACTTATAGTTGTGAGTTATTGTAGAAATTGAATAGTTTATAGTTATCAGTGTATGTCTTTATAGTTGAATTATGTAATCATATATGTGCTTTTATGTTAGTTTTGAGTTAAACAATATGTATTTTGTGATAGTAGTTGATAATGAAATTAGGTGTTCTTTACTTTTATATGAAATTAATTTAATTTCAACATACGTCTTTATTTATTTTACAAATAAATAGAGAAAGTTCAAGTACTCTTGATAATTTAGTGGCTTCAGGTATAGGAAGATTTAATGATCCAATTTAGGCTTATGCTAGATTGGTTCATGAAATAAAGAATTATACTATTTGTTTATATTGTAACAAGCAATTGAAAGATGAGAGCATCACCACATTAAAGAAGCATTTAATTGGAGTAAAAGGTTACGTGGAGCCTTATAAGAAAGTAAGTCATGATGTAAAATGACAAATGAAGACTTTGCTTTAAGAGTATCAATATGAGAAAGATAGAAGAAAAATATTTAACTACGAAATTGGAAGTGGAAGATCTTTTGTTGGTGGTCAGGATGATAGTGGGGATGTTGAAGATAATAGTATCCTACCTAATGAGAAGGAAATGTTGCACCTAATGTTAGGAAAAGAAGAAAACATGTATCTTTTTTTTAACATTATGAACAACTCCTGAAACTTAACCTTCAATTTGCAGTCTCTTACAATATAGAGAAGTGACTTATAATGTGGACATAACAATAACTAGATAGTAGTATGATTATAGCATTAAATGTTGTCTTATCTTATTATTACCAGCATAATGGATGCTTTGCCTCTTATAGTCCAAGATATAAAAGTCCTTCAATTGATGACTATATAGTTAAACTTTTGAACAACCCTGTTCTATGAAATAAAAAGTTACTTGGCTAAAAGAAGAATGACTTGGGCTACTTATGGGCATTCAATCATATGTGATGATTGGACAAATAGAAAAAAATGAGCTTATTGTAAAGCTCCAACGTACACCCTAGAAGCACTATGGCATGTCTAGGGTATACTAAGAAGTGAACATAACAAATTAAGAGTATCAAAGCATAGTAGGAGACATAATGAAAAACATATGGATAAATGGATAATTTGTTTATTTCGGCATGGACATGTATAATTAGACGTGAAATATGGATGAGAATGAAATTAATTGATGAGATTATACGTCAATGTGGGAATTAAAGGAAGAAGAAGGACCAATGTGCAATTTTCCTAAAGTCAACACATGGACCAACTGGATTAAAACTTATGTGACCAATAAGAATAAAGTTGACCGCGTGTTGTAACGCAAGTCAAAATAAAATAACTAGACCTACTATTATAGCAATGGCGAGTCTAGGTCGATCCTACAGAGAGTGGATGTAAAGTTTATGAAATAAAATTAACCAGTATTTAGGTATAATGAGAAGGGGGTTTGGATTTTGGAATAAGAAAATAAAATAAAACTAACTAATAAAAACAAATTAAAGAAAACATGCAATAAAATGATAAAAGTGAGAAATTTGGTATGGACCCGGTTCTTTGGTTCAATCTCGCCCTACACCCTGACTAAGCATATTTTATTAATTTGTTGTTCTTTAACCTCTCTTAGCAACTATTAATCGTGGGTTAATAATTAACCCAAGTTTTTCCTTAGGTTTTGTTTAATCAAGATACGATCGTTAATTAAACTTAACCACCGAATAACCTAGGATATAATCTCTAGATTTAATTAGGCAGTAGCATTACGAATTAAGAAAATCGATTAATCAAGGCAACAACCACATACGATGTGTCATTTAACCTAGGTCATGTTATCCCTAATGATTACAACATAATAATTACAGATTATATCGAAATTCTAGCAATGGGTTTGCAATTAACGATTCAATGAACGCATTAAAATCATCATCTCATAATACCCAACGGGTTCATATACAAATAATCGAACAATAACGAAAATTCGATTATCCATACACAAAACCCAATTCAATTAACATAGGATAACACATTCAATCTCTAATGAGAGAAAGAAACAACAAAATAATAAAAAATACTTAACCCGGGTCGTCGACGTCGATGTCGCCTCCGATCCGGCATCGAAATGTCTAGCCCTTTATAGATCTTTCTCGAAAAAATGCTTCAGCCCCTATGCCAATCCCTAGCCGAAAATCTCTTAATTTTTGTTCATTGCCACATGCTTTCTATTCCTCTAACTTTTCATTGATGAGATAATTTAATGTTGCTCTCCCATTTATGCCTGCTGCCCCTTGTACGCATGCAACTCCTCGTCTACATTTAACGCTAAAACGCAAACCTCCACACTTGCCCCTTGTGCGTTGTAGCTTCCCTCACTGTTCTTGTTGATGGGACAAATAAGGGTCACACATCAATTAAAACCTCTCCTCTTTCACTGGGACGCTGCTTAAACGCAGCGTTGATGCGTTAACGTTGCGGAAGCGCAGCGTACACATAAGTAACGCTTGCGTTTAACGTAGCGTATGCTGCTTTTAACGCACAATGCTTACGTCAAATGCATACGTTTTACTCCTAGCCCACAACCTTCTCTTCATGTCGTTTTAAGCTCCTTTCCAAGTTGTTTTTGTTGCTCTTGGCTTCCAAGCTTGGCCACTTTAATTCTTCTTTGTTCTTTTATTTTTCTTTTCTTCTCCTTGACTTTTATTTTCTTTTGTTCGCTCCGTGAAGACAAGCAAAAATAAATCTTTGAAAAATGACCCACATGTGGTGTTTTTGACTCACTTTAACTTCTTTGCTTCCAAATTGTACCTAAAATCATATATGATTTAAAGTGAATATCTTAATCATTTTCATGTCAATAATCGCTAAATGTCATGGGATAATTTCATAATCAATTAAGCACCTTAAGCATTTTCATGTCAATAATCGCTAAATGTCATGGGATAATTTCATAATCAATTAAGCACCTATCAATTTTCCCTACACTTAGCTTTTGGTCGTCCTCGGGCAAAACATCCAAATTAAACTCAAAGACCCGAAACATTTATTTAATTCCCATATTTTCTAAGAATATATAATCACAAGCAAAGATGAGTGACTTTCAAAAATCATAGTAAGATGTCAACATTCCAAGCTTTTACTCATGATCAATCAACGTTCATCATCTCCAAAAACTAAGCAATCTAATGGTAGGCTCAGAAAATATGTTTAACTAAAATATATCTATGGGTACACTCAACATCACTCATGATCATGACAGTCCACAACTTTGTATATCATTTCATTTCTCCACCACTAAAATTCACATGCAAAATTATGAATCAAAGGACTTTTTAGGGTTATAATGTGGGCAAAGGTAAGGTGAGATGTATTTTGGTCAAGTAGCATGAAAGTCATCAAAGCTAGTAAAACAAAGCAACACTAATCAAAAACTGGGTACCGTCAGCTATGACGAATGCAACGTTTATATTTCACAATCTCATTCAGCTCTCACACACAAACCACATGAAGCATATACTAATCCGAAGGAATCACTCATACAATTTATGCCAGCAACACAAGAGTGAACTTTTCAAGTCAACATCTACCTCATATTCAACATACTCAAATAACACATTCATTACAACTCTAGGAAGATGCATAAACTATAAACAACTTTTCAACACGTTTGCAATTCTTCCCTGATACATTTATTTTAAACAATTTTTGTTTTTTTGTGTTTTTCTTTCATTCTTTTTCATTTTCTTTTCTTGTCTTTTTTGTTTCTCTTTTCTTTTTTCTTTTTCTTTTCTTTTCCATTTTTTCTTTTTCTTTCTTTTCCTTATAAAAAATTAAAATAAACTACATCAACATGAGAATTTCAATGATAAGACATAAAATAACATCCTAACATTATAACCAACCCTCACATATATACATCCCCACACTTAGAATTTTGTACATCCATAAACTCAACAATCACAAATGTTCCACTAGCTTTATGACTTGGGTAGGACATTTGGTTAAGTTTAAAAACATATATGGTTTATACAAAAAGAAAGGTTAAAGCTCAAAGGGTTTTATCAAGAGAAAAATCATGTCAATAGGATAGGTTATTTAGCTATGTAGTTTATGAAAAACAAGGAATGCCTAATCATATTCATGTTAATGCATGTGATAATAATATGATCTTGAATAGAAATTCAACGCAAAATCGGGATATACATGTCATGAAGGTCACACATTATCAAAAGGCAATGAGGCTGATATGGATGTGTCAGTCAAATAAGGCTTAAAATCTCAATGACTTTGTCTACCATTAGTCACTACTCTTCTAAAGATAATGCATATCGACCAATTACAAGAGCAAAAGTACATGCTAAAGTTGCTATGAAATTCTCCAGTCAATCCACACTCTAATCATGATTATAGAATCCTAGAAGCAATAGAACACGAGTAAATGTTTGTTTCATTTATTTTATTCTTTCTCTCATTTTGATTGAAAACTTAAAAACAAATAAAACAAACAAATTCAAAAACATACATGCATATAAAAAGTAATACGGAAATGTAAAGGAAAAGAAATTTACTTCCCTTAGGTTGCCTCCCAAGAAGCGCCTTTGTTTAGAGTTGCTAGCTCGACTCCTTCTTCTCCTTACGTGACAAAATTGTGATGTTCGGGTATTACATTTAGTGTCACTTCCATGTGAGGTAGTTCCGGATAGGGCCTTAGTTGATCATCATCCTCATTCAGGGTCTTCCTTATCCTCAGATTCTCAATCTCGACTGAGTCCATGCCCTCCAGAAATATTTCAAATGTCTCTTCACCTTTTTCTTCATCATTTAGTTCCTCCAATCTATTATGTAAAGGTAAAGAGTTAGTTTCAAAAATAATTGTAGACTCAGTACTTACCTCCGAGCTAAAAGATATGTCCTTTTCTGCTTCAAGCTCCTTCTCCACTTCTTCGGCACAAACAATTCGTTGAGGGTTGACCTCAAAATTCTCAAGCTCCTCATCATTTTGTAAAGTTTCTGCACAGACTTCAATTTGGTACACCTCAGGTTGATACGACTGCTCCTCTTCGCTTTGCGATTCTAGGCGATCAAGGCTTATTACCATCTGACCCATTAGGTATTCCATCCTTTGTTGGCTTGCTTTTGTCTTTTGTTGAAATTCTTGCAATTCCTGCTGCATATTTTGTTGTAATTGCTGCATATCCTGTAGAAATTGTAAATTGTTAATAGCAATATTATTAACAAGTTCTTCTAAAGATGCAACTGAATTATGTTGGCTCTCCGGATTTTAGGCGCTAGACCATGTATTTTTTGGAAATTGCCCTCCATCCTTCTGGAATTGTAGAGTATTCTCCTGCAATTTTTTTCACAATATTATTCAACTCTACCAGAGATGGACTTGAGTCATGATAGGAAGCTTCTGGTTTGTACGAGAATTGTTGTGCATCCTACAAACTATCGTGGAAGTAATTATGGTGATTATCCCATCCATAACAAAAGTTACGTTGATCAGTCTAAACATTGTTATAGGATTGAGAATATGATTCATAAAAGAAATTACTTCCGTCCATATCGATTTTTTTTGAAACACGAAACAAAAATGAAAAGATCACAAAATAACAGAAAAGAAATCAATTATGAACAAATATATACAATACACTAATTAAATCACAAACAAAAACTAAAAATTACACTCCCCGGTAACGGCACCAAAATTTAACCGCGCATTGTTACGTTAATCAAAATAAAATAACTAGACTACTACTATAGAAGTGGTGAGTCTAGGTCGATCTCACAGAGAGTGTGTGTAAAGTTTAAGAAATGAGATTAACTGGTGTTTAGGTTTAATAGGGGGTTTGGTTTTAAAAGAAGAAAATAAAATGAAACTAACCTAATGAAAACAAATTAAAGAAAACATGTAAAAAATGATAAATGTGGGGAATTCAGTAAGGACCTAGTTCTTTGGTTCAATCTCGACCTACACCCTAATTAAGTATATATCATTAATTTGTTGTTTCTTAACCTCTCCTAGCAATTATTAATTGTGGGTTAATAATTAAACCGAGTTTTCCCTTATGTTTTGTTTAATCAAGATACGATCGTTAATTAAACCTAACCATCAAATAACCTAGGATACGATCTCTAGATCTCTAGATATAAGTATAAAAGTTGCACATATGTTTGCTTTGTGACCGTGTGTCGTTACGCTAGTCAAAATAAAATAACTAGACTACTACTATAGTAGTGGTGAGTCTAGGTCAATCCCACAGAGTGTGTGTGTAAAGTTTAAGAAATGAGATTAACTAGTGTTTAGGTTTAATGCAGGGCGGTTTGGTTTTGAAAGAAGAAAATAAAATGAAATTAACTAACCTAATGAAAACAAGTTAAAGAAAACATGCAAAAAATGATAAATGTGGGAAATTCGGTAGGGATTTCGTTCTTTGGTTCAATCTCGGCCTACACCCTAATTAAGGATATTTTATTAATTTGTTGTTCTTTAACCTCTCCTAGTAGTTATTAATCGTGGGTTAATAATTAACCCGAGTTTTTCCTCATATTTTGTTTAATCAAAATATGATCGTTAATTAAACTTAACCACCGAATAACCTAGGATACGATCTTTAGATTTAATTAGGCAGTAGTATTACGAATTAGAAAAACAGATTAATCAAGGCAACAACCACATACGATACGTCATTTAACCTAGGTTATGTTATCCCTAATGATTACGAATCATTAGTCGCTACACATGAATTTTCAACGTAACAATTACGGATTATATCGAAATTTTAGCAATGGTTTTGCAATTAATAATTCAATGAACGCATTAAAATAATCAACTCACAATATTCAATGGGTTCATACACAAATAATCGAATAATAACGAAAATCCAATTATCTATATACAATGCCAAAATCAATTAATATAGGATAACAAAATTAATTCCTAATGAGAGAAAGAAACAACAAAATAACAATAAAATCACTTAACCTAAGTCATTGATGTCGATGCCGCTTTTGAGCCGGTGTCAAGATGCCTAACCCTTTATGAGTCTTTCCTAAAAAAAAGCTTCAGCCGCCATGATAACATCCACCAAAAGCCCCTTCACTGCTTAAGCTTTTTTCAATTTCATTGCAGCCTCCACTGTTCTGCTTGCCCATTGTAGCGTGATGGGACAATTAAACCTTAAGGGTTTATTGTCCCAGCGCACTGTTCACACACTCACGCCACACCCACAATGCCACAGCTCTCACTATTCTCTTCTACGACAGCTCTCCATGCCTACTTCAGCAAGCCACAGCCACCAGCCTTCATGCCTCTGCTTCTCCTAGCTATTTCTTCTACTTTTGATTGATTAGACAAATAAGCTTGCTCCTCCCTTAAAACCTTATGCCACACACCTCTTGTTCCTGGGTTTTATATTTAACGCTTGCGTTAAATGCACAACGTCTGTGTTGAATGCAAACGTTGCATTTAACGCACAACGTCTACGTTTCCGAAAACGTAAGACGACTGCATCATCTGCTTTTCATACAGGACGTATGTGTGAAACACAATCGTTCCTGCCCATAGCTGCTTCTGTACACTGTCATTTTGTGTTGTTGTTTCCTTTAGCTGCTTGCTTTAAAATTTTTCTTCTTCTTTTTGTTCCAATTTTCTTGTCTTTTGATTTTCTTTTTCTTGCTCCATATAAATAAAAATTGATCTTAAGAAAATAACTTAAAAATAGTACTTTCGACTCACTTTAATTTCTTTTCTTTCAAATTGTACCTAAAATCATATATGAATTAAAATGAGTATCTTAAACATTTTCATGTCATTAATTGCTAAGTATAAATAATTAAATGTATCAACAATTAAATACATATCACTTTGCGTAATATAATTTTGTGTCATATTATGTTTTAATTGGTGCTTTGACCATTTATATTATGCCATGCTTGGAATTACATTTTATTATTTTATGTTGAATGTGCTGCATGACATTATAGTAATTTAGACTAATTTGTTAGTGACCAAAATGAACAAACTAATTAAACTAAAATTTGTCATTTATGATAATTGTACAATTAAATGTTTATTGCATGAATAGCTTGTTAGTCACCAAAGTGGCGTAGCTTGAAAATATTACTCATTTAATTGTAAATGTTTGAATTGTTCATTATGATATGGCGATAAAATGACATAAAGGTTGAATTGAACAATTGAGATAATTAATTATAACACTAGGAGGTCACCTAAAGGTGGACCATTGCTTATAATTAATGACATTAAAGGGACTTTATCAATATATTTGGTTAATATGATTGTTTATCTAAAGATAACATGCATGTTGACTAGAATATGATTGTCCATTATAGTAAACTATATATATGCATTATAATAGGTTACAACTATGTATTTAAATTTCACCCAAAGGAGAATTT
Organism: Erythroxylum ulei; assembly: GCA_027564395.1. Lineage (NCBI taxonomy): Eukaryota > Viridiplantae > Streptophyta > Magnoliopsida > Malpighiales > Erythroxylaceae > Erythroxylum > Erythroxylum ulei. Next base: position 50,598,976 of record JANITX010000002.1, read on the forward strand.
AAATGCATAATCAAAGTGTATTAGTTAGTTTGAATCCATTTAGGTTTACTTAAAGCATTATGTGAGTTGTATGTTGTACATGCAGCATCTACTAATTTGTTTGCCTTAGGCAATGGCTTGATCAAGTTCAATGGTCCGAATTATGGGGATTGGTCTGAACAAATCTCGTCTAACTGGGTGTAATGGATTTGGACTTGGCCATAGTTTCAGACATAAGCCCTACAGCCATAACTAAGACTAGTTCTGAAGCTGACAAGTCTTATTATGAGGCTTGAGAATGGTCTAACAAGCTGAGCTTAAATTTGATGCGAATGATGATCGCAGAAAATGTAAAGCTGTCAATGCCTAAAACGGACAATGCAAAGGAGTTCATGTTAAAGCTTAAGAAATACTCCCAATCAAATATAGCTAACAAGTCCATCATAGGGACTTTAATGAGTGAGCTAACGACCAAGAAGTTTAACTGGTCACAACCCATTCATGATCATATAACTCATATGTCAAACCTAGCTGTAAAGTTGAAATCTATGGGTATGGATGTAAGTGAGTCCTTTCTAGTATAGTTTATAATCAACTCACTTCTTCTGGAGTTTGGCTAGTTCCAAGTGAATTATTACACTATTGAAGAAAAATGGAACCTTCAAGAAATTAAGACCATATTAGTTCAGGAGGAAGGGAGATTGAAGAAAATGAAGGAACACTCCGTTTATCTCACGTTTCGTCAAGGTGCTAGTAGCAGCAAGAATAAACCACGACAGAAAGGCAAAGATAAGGAAAAAGCTCTCAACAAAGTTAATGAGGGTCGAATCAAGAAAGATAAGAGGTGTCACTTCTGTAAGAAGCTTGGTCACTTTTAGAAAGATTGTCATAAAAGAAAGGCTTGGTTCGAAAAGAAAGGTACATACGATGTCTCAGTATGTTTTGAATCAAATCTTATTGACGTGCCTAAGAATACCTGATGGTTAGATTCTGGTGCAACTACTCATTTGTCACATGTTAAACAGAGATTTCTTTCAATCTAGACCATAAATGAAACTGAAAAGTTCATATATGGGGAACATAATGAAGGCACGGATAAAGGGCATTAGGGCATACAGATTGATCTTGGACACTGGGTGTTACCTAGATCTAGAAAAGTGTCTTTATGTTCCTGAATGCGCTAGAAATTTAGTTTCTGTTGCAAAATTGGATGATGTAGGATTTCAATTTAAGATTGGAAACGGTGTTTTTTCATTGTATAAACATAAGTACTATTATAGTTCTGATACCTTAATTGATTGTTTATATCGTTCCAATCTAGATGTTGATTTTGTTGCATCTCTGTTTCATGTTGACCATATTATAGGAAGTAAATGTAGTGAACAAAATGAATGTTCTGCTTTTTTGTGACATAAAAGATTAGGTCATATATCCTAGGAAAGGGAAATGATTAGTTAAAAATGACATCTTACTTCCATTGGATTTTGTTGACTGGGATATATGTATGGATTGCATTAAAGGCAAGCAAACCAAACATATATCAAAGCATCCAGGCACAAGAAGTAGCGCATTACTAGAATTAATACACACTGACATCTGTGGTCCTTGCGACGTTCCTTCTTGGCGTGGCGAAAAAATTTCATTACCTTTATTGATGACTTCTCACAATATGGATATATTTATCTGCTACATGAGAAGTCTCAGCCTGTGGACATCCTAGAGATATTCATTAATGAGATAGAAAGGCAATTAGATAGAAAAGATAGTGAGGTCTGATAGAGGTGGTGAATATTATGAAAAATTCGATGAAAGTGGACAATGTCTAGGTCCATTTGCAAAGTTTCTTGGAAGTCAAGGCATATGTGAACAATACACAATGCCTAGTACACCACAACAAAATGGTGTAGCTGAAAGGTAGAATCGTACTATTATGGAAATGGTTAAGAGCATGTTAAGTAATAGCACTATACCTTTATCATTGTGGATGCATGCATTAATGACCGCTGCGTATCTGCGAAATAGGATTCCTAGTAAGGCAGTTCCTAAGACACCTTATGAACTGTGGATAGGAAGGAAACCTAATTTACGACACCTCCGTATTTGGGCTTGTCTGGCAGAAGTAAGGTTGTATAATTCACATGAAAAGAAGCTTGATGTGAGAACTGTTAGTGGTTATTTCATTGACTATCCCGAAAAGTCAAAGGAGTATAGATTTTATTGTCCTAACCATAGTACGAGAATAGTTGAGTCTAGTAACGCTTGGTTCATTGAGAATGGTCAAATCAGTGGGAGTGGAGAATCACGAAAAGTAAATATTCACAAGAATCGAGTAGAAACTACCTCAAGTCAAGTAGACATACTACTTCAGACGTGATTCCACCAGTTGTTATTCCTCTTATTGCATCACGGATACACAACATACCAAAACAACAAATTAATGTTACAATTCCACAAATTGAACATATTAATGGCGAACCAGCTAATAATGATCAAGTTACAAATGATCAAGTAAAGTCATAAGACGTAGCATTACGAAGGTCTGTCAGGCAAAGAAGACCAGCTATCTCAAGTGACTATGAAATTTACTCACTTGAACATGAATGTGACTTGAGCATTGATAAAGATCCAGGCTCGTTCAAACAAGCCATGGAATGTAACAATTCTG
>JANITX010000002.1:50601719-50615444 GCA_027564395.1 Erythroxylum ulei
GAAAATGTTTGTTTCATTTGTTTTATTCTTTCTCTCATTTTGATTGAAAACTTAAAAACACGTAAAACAAACAAATTTGAAAACACACATGCATATAAAAAGTAATGCGGAAATGTAAAGGAAAAGAAATTGACTTCCCTTGGGTTGCCTCCCAAGAAGTTTCCTTGTTTATGGTCGCTGGCTCAACTCCTTTTTCTCCTCACGTGACAAAATTGTGATCTTTGTTAGCGCCACTTCCATGCGAGGTAGTTCCGAATAAGGCCTTAGTTGATCATCATCCTCATTTAGCGTCTTCCCTATCCTCAGATTCTTAATCTTGACTGAGTCCATGCCCTCCGGAAATATTTCGAACATCTCTTCATCTTTTTCTTCATCATTTAATTCCTCCAATCTATTATGTAAAGGTAAATAATTAGTTTCAAAAATAATCATAGACTCAGTACTTACCTCCGAGCTAAAAAATGTGTCCTTTTTGGCTTCGAGCTCCTTCTCCACTTCTTCGACACAAACAATTCGTTGAGGGTTGACCTTAAAATTCTCAATTTCCTTATCACTTTGTAAAATTTCCGCACAGACTTCAATTTGGTACACCTCTGGTTGATACGACTGCTCTTCTTCGCTTTGCGATTCTAGGCGATGAAGGCTTAATGTCATCTGACCCATTAGGTGTTCCATCCTCTGTTGGTTTGTTTTTGTCTCTTATGGGAATTCTTGCAATTTTTCCTGAATATTTTGTTGTAATTGCTGCATATCCTGTAGAAATTATAAATTGTTGGCAGCAATATTATTAACAAGTTCTTCTAAAGGTGCAACTGAATTATGTTGGCTCTTTGGATCTTGGACACTAGACCATATCTTTTTTGGAAATTTCCCTCCATCCTTCTGGAATTGTAGAGTATTCTCCTGTAATTTTTTCACAATATTATTTAACTCTTCCAGAGATGGACTGGAGTCATAATAGGAAGCTTCTAGTCTGTATAAGAATTTTTGTGCATCCTACAAACTATCATGGAAGTAATTCTAGTGATTATCCCATCCATAACAAAAGTTAGGTTGATTAGACCAAACATTATTATAGGATTGAGAATATAAATCGTAAAACAAATTACTTCCGTCCATATCAATTTTTTTAAAACACGAAACAAAAAAATGAAAAGATCACAAAATAACATAAAATAAATCACTTACGAACAAATATATACAAAACACCAATTAAATTACAAGCAAAAACTAAAACACTGCACTCCCCGACAACGACTCCAAAATTTAACCACGCGTCGTAATGCTAGTTAAAATAAAATAACTATACCTACTACTATAACAGTAGTAAGTCTAGGTCGATCCCACAAAGAATGTGTGTAAAGTTTATGAAATAAAATTAACCGGTGTTTAGGTATAACGGGAGAGGGGCGCGTTTGGATTTGGAATAAGAAAACAAAATGAAACTAACTAATAAAAACAAATTAAAGAAAACATGCAATAAAATGATAAAATTGGGAAATTCAGTAGGGACCCGGTTCTTTGGTTCAATTTCGGCCTATACCCTGACTAACATATTTTATTAATTTACTGTTCTTTAACCTCTCTTAGCAACTATTAATCGTGGGTTAATAATTCACCCGAGTTTTCCCTTAGGTTTTGTTTAATCAAGATACGATCATTAATTAAACTTAACCACCGAACAACCTAGGATACGATCTCTAGATTTAATTAGGCAATAGCATTACGAATTAGGAAAATCGATTAATCAAGGCAACAACCACATATGATGCGTCATTTAACGTAGGTCATGTTATCACTAATGATTACAAATCATTAGTCGCTACACATGAATTTCAACATAACAATTACGGATTATATCAAAATTTTAGCAATAGGTTTGCAATTAACGATTCAATGAACGCATTAAAATCATCATCTCACAATACCCAATGGGTTCATATACAAATAACCGAACAATAATGAAAATCTGATTATTCATACACAAAACCCAATTTAATTAACATAGAATAACACAATCAATTCCTAATGAGAGAAAGAAACAACCAAATAATAAAAAATACTTAACCTGGGTCGTCGGTGTCGATGTCGGCTCCGAACCGACGTTGGGATATCTAGCCCTTTATGAATATTTCTTGAAAAAATGCTTCAACCTCTATTCCAATCCCTAGCCGAAAATCCCTTAATTTCTGTTCACTTTCGCAAGCTTCTTATTCCTCTCACAGTTCATTGACGGGACAATTTAATGTAGCTCTCCCATTTACGCCTGCTGCCCCCTTGTACGCACGCAACTCCTCGTATGCGTTTAACACAGAAAGTCCTCCACAATTGCCCCTTGTGCGTTGTAGCTTCCCTTACTGTTCCAGTTGATAAGATAAATAAGGGTCACACATCAATTAAAACCCCTCCTCTTTCACTGGGACGTTGCTTAAAAGCAGCATTGCCGCATACACATGAGTTAAACGCATGCATTTTACTCGTAGCCCACAACCTTCTCTTCAAGTCATTTTAAGCTCCATTCTAAGTTGTTTTTGTTGCTCTTAGCTTCCAAGCTTCGCCAATTTAATTCTTCTTTGTTCTTTTATTTTTCTTTTCTTCTCCTTGACTTTTATTTTCTTTTGTTTGCTCCGTGAAGACAAGCAAAAATACATCTTCGAAAAATGGCCCACATGTGGTGCTTTCGACTCATTTTAACTTCTTTGCTTCCAAATTGTACGTAAAATCATATATGAGTTAAAGTGAATATCTTAAGCATTTTCATGTCAATAATCGCCACATGTCATGGGATAATTTCATAATCAATTAAGCACCTATCAAAAGCATATGTGTCCAATAGGAATTAAACATGTGTATAATTCTTGAAAGTGCATGAAAAGTGCCAGCCCCATTGTTTTGGCCATAACATGGCCTATAGACCTTCAAATTGAGTGATTTCAATTAGAGACGAAACTTAAGACATAGAAATAAAAATTCTAGAAGAGATTAGGATCTAATTCTGGCTTTATGATATTATAAATTGCGATCGAAAATGGTGACCTGATGCTAACCCTGTATTGGAGCATCTTGTGATGTTTGGTGCTTATTTCATGACTTAGAAGTCCAAATGGCCTGATATTTGATCATATGGAACTTAAAGACATAGGGGAATAAAATATTAGAAGATCTCAAGGCCTAAGTTGACCATTTTCTATGTAAAAATTTTGGAACAAGTGGAGACCATCGTGTAACTTGCTTCTAGACAATTTTGGTTGCCACTAAATGTAACCTACAACCACCCACATACATGAAAACCAAATTCTTGTACAAGCAGTTATGGTATACATTTCTATTCATTCATAGGAACTGTCATCACACATTTTTCTATTCAATGCTATACATATACATATTACAAAGTTTCATATCACTTAACATCATCATTGAAAAGTTACATCTTTATATTTACATGATAATCCAAAAGAAACATTATAATTTCTTTCATTACATGAACAATCATCTTTAACCAAAAAAACACATTCCAAAGGTACTTTTACTCCTAACGGTTTGCCTTGGTCCCTGTAGATGTCCCTTGTACCTCACTCCTAATACTTGGATCTACATGGATTAACATCCGTGCTAAGCTTAGTGGGGAAGCATTTAGTTTGGACGACCACTCATAACAGTCATCCGCCAAGCACACACATTTATAAACATCACAACTCATATAAATAGTGATGGCACACTTAATCAAGGTACATAATGCAAGCATGTTTCAATATGTTATTCATATATTGTAAATTCACATTCATAAGCCAAACATTGATATTCAATTCTCATTGATACAAATTATCAATACAAATGCAAATACTCATCAATACCAATTATTTATGTTGTTATGCCATATTTCTTATTTATAACCATTTGTTTTACTTTCTGTATTAGGCTTGCATATTTCTGTGAGTGTGGATAACGAGAGCTGTGGATATCCAAAGATAACAAAATTATAGATACCCTAAAGTATCGAACTGTGGATACCCGAAGGCATCAAACTATAGATACTCGAAGGTATCGAACTGTGGATACCTGAAGGTATCAAACTATTAAGACACTATAGTCTTGAAATGAAGACATCAATGGTATCAAACTATAGAAGTTGTACTGTAACCCTATAGGAATGCCTATCTATCCATCACTAAGATAATGAAGCAGGCACTGTAACATTCCCCTTTAATCATTTACCAATTTCATGATTAATATATTGGCAAGTCATATGATATTCATTTAAAATCATAAGATCTGTTTTTAAGTTCATATATGCAAGTCATAACTTATCACCATTAAGAGGGTATCAAAATTACACTTGTATAATCATACTATACATATATAAGAAATAAATATGCATATAAATCATCTATGTACATGTAAATTTTCTTTAGCATGCATTATGTTCAATATTAAGTTTCAATGTTTAATCACCCAATTCATATATGGTAAGTCATCTTTCATTTATTTCTAGGTGCTTGTAAAGTTTCATATACATTCAAAAAGATTATGGTATGATTCGATAAAAAAACGGAAGTGAAAAACTCAAAATAATACAAATTGGATTAAGCACAAGGTGGGTCTAAAATAGGCAACCAAAACAATCCAGAAGCAAATTACACGATGGTCTCCACTTGTTCTGAACTTTTCACATAGTAAACGTTCAACTTAGACCTCTAAGTCTTCTAAAACTTTGTTTCCCTATGTCTCTAATATTTATATCATCAAATTTTAGGTCATTTGGACTTCTAAGTCATGAGCTAAGCACTAAACATCACAAGCTGCTCCTATACGGTGCCAACATCAGGTCATCATTTTTTATCTCAATTTAAAATATCATAATGCCAGAATTAGATCCAAGTCTCTTCTAGATATTTTTATTTCTATGTATTAAGTTTCATTTCCAATTATAATCGCCCAATTTGGAGGTCTATAGGTCATGTTATGGCCAAAACAATGGGGCTGGTTCAAGTGAACCTAGAACCTAAGACAAAATTTCACTAAACGTTACTCCTTATCATATTCAACCAATTCCATTCAAAGTAAAACCAAAAAATCATTCCAGCAACCATTCCATTCCCAAATCAATCTTTGTATACATTCAAATATGCACAAATACAGAAATTAACTAAGTGTAGTCCCAAACTTTAAAATTGGCCAAGTATTCCTTCTAATGCCTTCCATTCCCTTCCTATTTGGATTTGCTTGACTCACCAACTAGAAATGCAACAAATACATATCTCAATCCCAATTACAACCTTATAATTTTAATTCTTCATAAGCAAAGCAGAAAAAGATAAAGATGAAGAGAAAACCACTAACTTTTATCTTAACTTCCACCTAGGATTAGCTTGATTCCTTATATGCAAAATGATGAGATGAAGAAGATGAAGTGGAGAGAAAATGATAGAGGAAAAATCTGGAACTCAAACCCTAAAATGTTGTCCCTCTTTTCTCTCCATGTGCCCATTTCATGCACTTCAAGACTTACATATATGCTTAATTCCTACTGGACACATACACTTTATTCTTATTGGTCACCCATGCTTTAATCCAATTAGTCCATGTGTTGACTTTAGGAAAATTGCACATTGGATTTTCTTCTTCCTTTAATTCCCACATTGACATATAATCTCGTTAATTAATTTCATTCTCATCCATATTTCATATCTAAGTATATATGTCCATGTCAAAATGAACAAATTACTCATTTACCCATCTTTTACACTAAGTACCATTATGTCTCTTATTATCCTTAGATGCTCTTAATTCGTTATGTTCACTTCTTAATATACCCTAGGCATGCCATAATACTTCTATGGTATATGTTAAGGCCTTACACCTATTATTAATTTTTTGTTTTATTGTCTAAAGAGGGTAATATTTTTGAAGTCTATTGATGCATTTGGCCTCATTAGGAATACTAATACTCTATTTCAAATATTTGATGAAGTTGTGAATGAAGTTAGGCTAGAAAATATTGTTCAGTTCATTACTGATAATAATTTTGCTTTTAAAGCTGCTGGAAGAAGATTGCAAAGCAAGGATAATTCTTTTTATTGGACCCTTTTTGTTGCACGTTGCATTAACCTGTTTTTGGAAAATATAGGAGATGCTAGGTATCTTTTTATTATTGATAATACTATGTAAAAAGCAAAAAAGATAACTAAGTTCAGCTATAATTGTGCATTAGTCATGAATTTAATGAGAAAGCATTTCATTAATGGTTGGAATTTGTGTTGTCCTATTGTTACAAGATTTGCAACTAATTTCCTATCATTTCAATGTATTATTATGATGAAGAAGGAGTTGAGGAAAATATTTTCAAGTGATAAGTAAGTTGTATCTCAACATGCTAGGTCTAATGCTGGATTAGAAGTTTCTAGAATTATACTTGAAGATAATAAATCTTGGTTCCAATGTCAATTTTTCATCCGAGTTTGTGAATTTTTGATGAGGGTACTTCATCTGGCTGATGGTGATGAGAAGGCTATAATGGATTTTTTTATGATGTCATGGAGAGGGCGAAGGAAGCAATCAAGGATAATTTAAAAAATAGGTCTTCTTTGTACACACGTTATCATGCAGTGAACTTTACTCTTTGTTACGTGTAGATGGGACATTTTTTTAATCATATTATCTATTTTAGACCAAGTTTTACAAAAACAAGATTAAGTTAATAAGGGAATGTTATTAACTATTACAACATTTTTTGCTCATGAGATGATATAAGATCTCCTACGCTCACAAATGAAAATTTATAAGGATGTTTCTGGTGATTTTAGGATACCAATTGCTTTTTGTCAACGAGACAAATTTAGTCCAAGTATATATTTTGTTTTTCACTTTTGTTACTTATTGAAAATTAATTGTCAGCTTATTTTGTTTATAATGCTACTTTTGTTGTCTTACAGTTCTTGGTGGGATCAAAAGTGGTGTTCCATAATTGCAAAAATTTGTATTTAGAATTCTGAATCAATGTGTAAGTGCAACAAAGTGTGAAATGAATTTGAGCACATTTGAATTTATCCATTTTAAGAAAAGGAATAGATTGGAGCTTAAAAGATTGAACAACTTGGTCTTTATTTGATACAATTTAAAACTTCGGAAAAGGTATCTTATTATCATTATTAAGTTGGATATAATTTTTGTAATGTCTTAATAAATTAATTTTATTTGTTTACTATAGCTCTTAATGGAACAAGTAGTTTTGTAGATCTAATTTACCTTGATCATATTGATCTTTTGACATATTGGGTTATGAGGAATTGAGTTTGATAGATGAGAGTGACTTAGAAGGTAATCTTAGATGAGAAAAAATTGACATATCATTTGATGCAATAAATTTAAATGATAGTGATGATGAGACTTCTTCAATGAAGAGGATTTTGTACTAAATAAGAATTGAGTTTAATCCAATGTGAGCAATTGAGCGAGTATTCAATTCAATGAAGTTCTAGGTTTTTCTCTTCTTCTTTTAATTTTGCTTATATTTGATGTATATGTAATATAATATAATTGTAAATATTTTTGTCTCAGGTTTCACTTCTCCTTCGTTGTTTCCTTAGCACAAACTCTTATTTTAAAGTGTAATAGTTAGAAAGTCGTAAATATTTATTATTCTTTTTATTTGATGTTTTGATATGATTATTATTTATTATGTGATAAAATTGTAACATTTTAAATATTTTGTATTATCCTTAAGTTTTTATTTGTATAATGATTAAATGATTTTTTTCATATTAATTGTGATCATAATTTATATGTGAAATATGTGAAAATTAATATTAATAAAAATAAATAAATTGTCACTATTTCAAATTTCTATTATTGTTTTTTTGAAGATATGGTTGATGTAAAATTATAAATTATACAGTACAATATATTGAAGGACCATTATGTAATTTTAAAAAAATTAGAGAGTATTTTATAAATTTAAAAATTACACAAAACGGTACTAGATATTGACACATTGCCATATCAAAACTAAATTCGGTACCAGTACCGGTGCAATATTCGTAACTTTGTTTCAAATATGAAGTTTTCATGTTCCAATTTTACAAGATTTCTTTTCCTTTAAACTTTAAATAATATTGTTTATGTAAGTGAAATTGCCAAAATTTTCTTGTTTAGACTATTGCCGAAGTATCAAATTCTACTTGTATAAATGTCATCAGCAAAATTTATAATTGTTATTTTAAAATTATATTAAAAATTACTGAATTATTATATATAATAGATAAGTTATTTAAAGAATTAATAATTCAAAATTAAGTGAACATTTGTATTTAAATAATTTTTATAGAACTTATTATCTTTTATTTGTCATTAATTATTTTCTTTAAAATTAAAGTGAATTACAATTATTTCAATTTTCAACTTTTTAAATTGAATGATTGCTAAAATGACTTGATTCATTACATGAATCATCTTCTCAGAGGAATGAAAAAAAGTTTTTTATTGAATCTAAATATGTTAAATTCATTCTTTATATGTAATTGTGTCAATTAAATTATATCATGTAATAAAGAAAGGATGTATATAGATGAAAGATTAAGAAAAAAATTTTATGGTGTTACAAACATATTGTATAATGTGCTAAGTGAGTACACACTAATAATCATTTTGAAAAAACATAATAATTGAATAAAATTTTGTTCATTTTTAAAATTTAAATATAATAACTGATAAATTTGAAATACTATTTTAGTTATTGATCACTTAATTTTATTTTTAGTATACATGGGATCATATACATATATGTGAATGTGTGTGTTTTCATTAACTCATGTGACATGATATAAATATCCATTAAAATAGATATATCAATTACTATTAAAAGTAAAATTCAAACTTTAAAATTATTTAATTAAATAAATGTATTAGTAATTATATATATATACCTTATAGGCTAATTTCAATTGATGAAATATTTAAGGGTCACAAAATTAACTCAGCTCAAAGAATTAGTTTGCCTTAAAAGAGTGGACCTAGTTCAAAGTTAATGGGTCAGGCTTAGTTAATTGGGCTTTGGGTATTTTCTTATGTTTTATTTGTTATCATGTAGATGACAATTTTGGGCTATAGAAAAAACTAAAATACAACTAACTAAGCCCAATTAACTAAGCCTGACCCATTAACTTTGCATTGTTTTTATCATTTTAATCAATTAATTATCTTCTATAATCTTTTTTATTTGGTTTTGTTTTTAAAATAGGATTAATAGACATAGTACTATAGTTCTTATGGCATTGATACTCTAGAGTACCCCAATTTTAATAACTTGACTCTATATGCTTGTAGATAGATTTAGCAGGCCAGCCAACTCAGTCAACTTGAATGGTTTAAGCTAGTTTGATGAAATGCTGCTGTTTTAATATAACTAACCAAACTGATATTTTGATATTGACTTACCGAGTTTTGAATAGCCTGCCCATTGAAGTATCTAAAATAATTGTATTTCCTTTATAGCACGCCGTTACTTTATACAATGATATAATTACTTGTAAAATGTCACCACTCCATTCAATAGATTATATTATTGAGTTCTTTTTAATTTTGATTTTTATAACTAAAACTGACTCAACTTCTTATATCATAATTACATATTAATTTTAAAGAAGATGGTTGATTGAAAGTGAAGATTGATGAGAAATTAACTAGGATCTAATCATAGATATAGTAAAATAATTTTTATAATTTCCTTAATGATAATTTTAATAGAATAATTTGAACTAATACTAAGAAAATAAAAAGGGTTAAAGATAAACATAATTCAATTATCTTGTAAAACTTTTTAATAAGATAACCACAAGTTGTTAAATTGTTTAATCTCTAATAGTATTTACAAGGTAAAGAAAGAGAATTATAACTTTTATCGAGGTAATAGCATGAGTGCTAGCTTTTTTAACGCTTTTCCTTTTTATAGAGAAATTCTAAGTTTACCAATTCTAATTAATGTTTGAGTCTAACTCTAATTATAAAAGAAGAATTCAAATCTTAACAATATCAAATATCTTATATTTATTGAAATTTCTTAAACTTCACAATTAAGTTTAACTTAATTTATATTAATTTTATCTTTTTAATTGTTCTATATAAGTGATCATTTAAGTTCTTAATATGTTAATAATCATCATAAAGTACTATTTATGAATAGTATTGTAGGACCCAGTTACTATTGTTGCACAGTGCGTCACCTTGCAAATTAATTAAAACAACCTAAAAGTACTATTCATCATCTTTGCCGTTTTACGTCAATTTTTCGAACGAATCACGCCAAAAAATTCGTTGAAATTTTCTCTTCCCAGTGATGTGCTTCTTTCCAAAAAATACCTCCAATGAAAACACAGCTCTGATACTACTTGTTGGGCTTAGCGGGTGTATTTAGTGAAAAGGAAAAATAAAATGAGCAAAATGGACACAAAATATTTAACGTGGTTCACCCTTAACTTTAGGTTACGTCTACAAACAAAACTCAGAATATTTCTTCCACTATTACAAATAGTAGGTATATAGAGATAAAACCAAAATAGTGACTCACAAGGTGTTTCCCAACCTAAAAATACTAACCTCACTATTTTGTTACTCACCAACCCTTTAGGAAACTTTTTCCTAACTTAAGAGCATTTGATTTGCTCTGGTTTTCTTCTCTCTTTTTTTTTCTGTATGTTGTTTCTCAGCTTGCAGCTGTCTCTTTTTCTTCTTTTCAATAAATGTTGCAGGTGGCTTTCATTTATTTCAACTAATGCAGCAAATCTTCTTTTCAATGTTGGTAGGCGTCAACTGCGGTAGGCGCCATTTTCGGCGCCTACCATGCCCACCAAATTGGACCCATCTCCAACAAATCTCCCCCTCCCAATTACATGGAGGGCTTTATCAAGCCTGCTACTGATCAACAATACTCGAACTTGCCTTTTGGTAGAATCTTGGTTAACATATCTGATCCATTGTCATTAGTATGGATCTTTTTCTAACCGTAATTATTTCGTCTCCATCACATCTCCGATCCAGTGATATCTCACATCAATATGTTTTGATCGTGAGTGAAATGAGGCATTCTTACCAAGTTGAATAGAGCTTTGACTATCACAGAACAGTTGATACTGTTCTTTCTTGATACCACGTTCATTAGAGAACTTCTTCAGCCATAGCAACTCCTTACAGGCTTCCGTTGATGTAATAAACTCTGCTTCAGTTGTAGAAAGTGCAACACACTTCTGTAACTTTGACTGCCATGCCACAGCTCCCCCTGCAAAAGTAATCAAGTAACCTGATGTAGACTTTCTCGAGTCAACATCTCCAGCCATATCTGCATCTGTGTAACTAGCTAACATAGGTTCTACTATTCCAAAACATAAGCATATTTTGGATGACCCTTGAAGATACATGAGAATCCACTTGACTGCAGCCCAATGTTTCTTTCCAGAATTTGAAAGGAAACGACTCACAACTCCAACTGCATGAGCAATATCTAGCCGTTTATGGTCTATCAATAATGACCCAAATGACATTATGTTGCCGAGGACTCCGAGGCAAATCTATAATGAAATCTATAGTGATTCGTTCCCATTTCCACTCCGGAACAGGCAACGAATATAATTTTTCAACCGGAGCCTGATGTTCAGCCTTAACCTGCTGGCAAGTTATACATTTAGAAATGAACTCTGCTACTTGCTTCTTCACACCAAGCCACTAGAAATGTTGTTTTAGCGTATTATACATCTTGGTGGTACCAGAATGTATAGCATAAATTGTTGGATCCCATTTCTGGAGCCCAACATCTGACATGAGATCATAAAGCTTGAGCGTCGAGAAAGACTTACAATTTGGAAATTTACAAGAAAAAAATCCTTCGAAAGTAAAGGCGGGCTTCGCCGCGGCGAACATATGAGAGAAAACTTTACTGACTCTTCGGGTCAATTTTGCCATAGTGACCTTGGAAGATTGAATGTGCCACATTTCCTTCGAGTGAATTACGCCGCAACGAACTTTTGGCTTCGCCGCAGCGAAAACCCCCATACAGAAACTAGAAACCCATGGACAACCTACCTTAATAAATGCAAACGTAAATCCTTTCAATCATCCTCATCAATTTAACTAAAAGACCAAAAACAAAATAAACATAAACATAAACATAAACACTACTACTTCCTAAAACCTTAATCTCATTTCTAAAACAAAATACATTGCGAAAACAAGAAAATTATAGACATCCCAAATATATTTCATTTATATCAAATGACAAATGTTTTACAAAGCTTTGATGGCATTTCAAGCTATAATATATCAGTTGAGTTCGAGAACTAACAATGCAAAAACACTCTTGAACTAGTAAAACTTGAAATGTGGCTAAAGCCTTGTGATTACAAAAACTAGCTTAAAAATACAAAAGTATTCCTAATCGGAGTGAAGCCGTAACTCTTGACCTACTCGATATCTTGCTCATCACCTGAATAGGGGGAGGAGAATAGAGGTGAGCTTAAAGCTCGTGGGTAACAATTTTATAACTGGTAACAAGCAAAGCCATTGAAATAATCATTTCCATGTAAAATTCACATTGAATCATAAAGCATATATTTATCAAATTTTCGTCATATAATCCAATTCACAAACAACACAATTTATGCATTCATCAACTTGTTCAAAAATCATAAACATATAAGCACATTAAAATGGTTTGGGTAGATCCAAAACAAAACGTACTACATATTCTCACATAATGGTCCTGTGTAGCCGTGAACAGAACGTATTATCACAATCCCATTTAATGGTCTTACGTAGCCGTGAACTTATCGGAGTCCATGAAGGAGCTCCATGTCACTAGCAGGCAGGCGGGAGAAGCTTTTTGTCAAAGTGCACTAAACTTAACTTAGGGGACCACCACAAACCCACATAACATGTATTTCATATCTTGCAGACTTGTTGCCTAAAATGGCACATTTCTTTCGAAACTTGTTTGCATAACCATAATATCGTTTCAAAATTCAATATTCTTTCAAAGTCATTTCCATCATTCATTTCATAAACCAATGACACATTTCATATACAAACATGTTGCACATTCTTGAAGCATTTAAAAAGCAATGAATGAACATGTATAAAGTAGTTAAAAATTCTTTATTTCCGTTATTTCAAAAGAAGCATTTATAGCCTATTACTCAATTATAAAAGTGTAACCCACCTAGATTTCCTTGCTTAGGGATGTCTTTCCTCTTGCTCCTCACTTTTTTTCCTTAAACAATAACCAAAATTTCATTCAATTTGGTTTAGAAATCGGAAAGTTATACCTTAACAAGTTGGAACTATTTCTTATACTGAAACAAAATTCTATTCTCAAATTCCATCTCGAAATTGAAATTTTTAGAGACTGAATTTAGACTCGATTCCTTCATACAATTTTTATCCCTATGTCTGTAGTTTACACCAAATCAAAAATCAGTCCATTTGGACATCTACAGAAAACGTTATGTCCGAAATACCAAAGCATGTTCGTGCAGGAAAAATTAAGTTCGCCATGGCGAACTTGTCCAGAAACCTACCTCGAAGACATGTTTTGCTATTTTTTCAAGTTTTTAACTTCCCACATTTCACATATAACTCATATTAAACCTAAACCATCACTTCTACCTCATTTTCAACTTCATTTCAACCCAATATCATTCACAAACCCATTCATGATCTATCTTTGATCATTAACCCAAAAAT
>JANITX010000002.1:50652835-50663276 GCA_027564395.1 Erythroxylum ulei
TCCATCAATCCTTTCAAATTATCCTCTATCTTTTGTAATTCTGCATTCCTTGTACCTTCAGCCATGGCATCTCCCAGGTTCGAAAGCTCTGATACCAAATGTTATGAAATAAAATGAAGAACAGAAGAGAAAAGGGGAGGGGGGAAGAGAGAAGAGTCTAGAAAAACAGAGAGTCGTAGAGAGAGAGGAGAGAAAACACAAACATCAGCTAAATTCCTTTCCTTATAAGAGAATAGTTACACTTTTTATACTCCTCACAGCTGTGTAACAATTGTCATTATTTTTATACGTAACAACAAGTTGATCATATATTTGTTTCACGGGGAGTTGAATGAAGATGTTCCTGTTTTACTTGATCTATCGACTTTTCTCTTTATTGATGAAGAAGAATTAAACTAAGCCTCCGTCATGATTGAGCAGACTCCAAATTTTGTAACAATACATAATATAAAACAAGATAAGTTAAACTACCACCATGGTTAGAGGGAATCCAACTTGTTGTTAAGGCAAGTTTTAAGAAAACAAGCAATGAAATTAAAAGTCTTCAGCTAGAGAACCCTGTCAGGAATCATTTTAAGGAACTTGGAAGCTGGTAATAAGTTTTGCATTCTTAGAAGACGCAGATTCTCAAGTGGGCGGCCGTAAGAAACACATTGGGATTTGTCCAGTGGCCAGTTTCCATCTAACGATAATTATTCCTGTTGGTGGGGACCATTTCTTATCTTGGCTTATCAAGTTTTACAGTTTCTTGATGAGTGTGGTCACCATTAGGACCAAACACACCGCCGATCCCAAGGAGAAAAAATGCGATGTGATATCCTGAATGGATAGAAATTATCTGCACAACTCCTCATCTCTTGTACCTGTTATTAACCAATTTTGGATGTTAGATCTCTGTTTTCAGTGCCTCTCTCCAGTAAACTTCTGAAAACTTACTACGTCACTAGAGTGAATAACAGGACTTCAAGTCTGAAAATGATGACAGTACAATGGGACTTCTGAATTGATAAATTAGTTGAAAGACAACGCATGCTCAAATCAAAGCCAATGATAAACATAACTCTTCTTATATGGAATTGTAAAATGGAAGGCGGCGACAAGTTGCCAACTGGATTACACTGCTGCTACCACTATGCGACTTGCAGCTGCTCGAGTTTAGTCTCCACGGTTCAACTCATGTATTCACCCCAAGCACAAAACCATTGCTGTAAGAAGGAAGGTTGACTGAGGCAGTATAAATTTTCACTGGAGAGCGGAAAGGATTTGGTGTGACAGGGTGTGTTATATGCAATCCAGCACCTCGAACAACCTGCTTTGCATTCACACATGAAAGTTCAGATTGCTCTGTTAGAAAGGCTGGTACACCCATGGTTTTTATCAATTCAAGAGCTCCTCCCCAGGCTGTGTAGCCATCCAATCCACAATTCAAGGCAACAATAACATGAGGAGGGGGCAGGTAAGTGGCTTCCTCCTGATAAATTCCCCTCACAAGGTTCAC
This sequence comes from Erythroxylum ulei, assembly GCA_027564395.1. Classification (NCBI taxonomy): domain Eukaryota; kingdom Viridiplantae; phylum Streptophyta; class Magnoliopsida; order Malpighiales; family Erythroxylaceae; genus Erythroxylum; species Erythroxylum ulei. The sequence continues at coordinate 50,654,334 of JANITX010000002.1, forward strand.
CCTTACTCTGCTGCTTATCCCTAAAGTTGTGCCTGACAAATTGGTGGGAACTTCAGGTCCAACCATCACAATGTGTATATTACCTGATCCATTGAGTAAATGGCCAATCTCAGCAAAAGCTGACATCCAATCCAACTCTCCTTCAGGCCCAAGGTAGTGGAGAATAACCTCTCTTCCTTTAAGTAAAAGGTTCTTTGAACTGATACTAAGTGCAGTTAATATGAAATATACTGTCAGTGGGTGGGAGAGAACATCTGCGACTGGGCTTGACATTGGTAGTGATCTGAGATTATAATACTCTGACCAACCAGAAAGAAGGATTGGGTTTGATGTCCCGTCTCTTAAGTGGTTGAGGAAAGGTGAATCCTGAGGATGTTCTTCTTCATCCAGCCCACCCCATGATTCACTGAGTCCACCTTTTACAGGAAGGAGACCATACGGACAGTGAGAATAGCAACCACATTTCCTTCTCCACATACCCTTCTGATGAATTCCTAATGACTCAAGCCATTTACACGGCTGATCAGCTGAACAAGGAAACTTGAAAATTTTCATTGCCAGTTCTTCTTCCCTTTCCATCATATTCTTATAGAGACCACACATACTTTTGTGGCATTCTTTCCAATGCTGCTTCTGGCAGACAGATCCACAGTAGACCAATGCTCCACAATGCCCACAACAGAATGCCATTTCTCCATGTACTTCTTTTTCGCACATTGAGCACTTCCTGATACTGGAATTCAAGTTCTTTAAATCAACAAAGATCTCTTCCCTCGGTAGTTCCACATGCTTGGTAGGTGTTGAGCCAGGTGTGGAGCTGGTTTTTTCCTCATAAGTCTGGCTCTGTGGATGAGAGATGGTAACTGCAACAAGGTCAGAGCCCTTGACCATTTCTGTAGGCCACTGAACATCAACAGTTTCGATAAATGGTTCAAAATGTGTCATCCTTGACCACTTTGGAGCCCCTTCTTTATCTTCCTGAAGTAAAGGATGCAACATGGATATGGCTCTCATGAATGCATAAACGAACCTGAGATCTTCAGCGGTTGGATTCCTAAACCGAAGGTCACCAGAAGACATGCATCTTGCCACATCAATCACGGGAAACCTGTCAGTACCAGCGACCTCCAATGACAAAGACTTGATCATTCTCCTATTTGAAGCAAACATTGAAGCCTCGGGTTCATACGTGACCCTTAAAAGCTCAACATTTGGAACACGAATTGTCTCTCTTGATCCTGTCATTTTCTTAGCATCATTCTCAGATCGAAACATGTGAAACCCAACATCCCCACCATCACCACCTATGAACTGAACACACGGAAAAGGTTGCTTCTTACTTGACCAATCTGAGTCTCTTCCAACCCGGACACCAAAAAGATGCCCAGGACGCAACCTTTGCCAGGGTTCAGTTCTATAAAGAGCGGCAGCAGCTCTATAAACTGATTGAATGAAATTAGGAGTAACGCATTCCACCTTCATTAGACAGGTAGCTGATCCAGGACCAAGCCCTGGACCAGTCCCAAATTGTTCCTGCAGTCTATCAAACAGATTCTTCAAATGCAAATCCATCACCGCCCTTATTTGGGATCTAACTAAAACTATTGGAACTCCTTAAAACCCCGTAAATCCAGAAGCAACAGCACAAACACATATAACTAACGAAACCACACTCTGAAAAAAGAAAAATGTAATGAGCTTAGAATCGAAACAAATGCTTAAAATGACTGTCTGAAGAGTACAGCTGCGGGGGTTGAGAGATCAGAAGAATTAAACGAAACAGGAAGATAAAGACGAGAGCTTTATACCAGAACAGGAAGCCTCAGAGGTAACTGGAGGTGAGAATTCACTTAGAGATCCAAAACATTGACTGAACAGTCAAAATTAAAACCAAAGGTTGAAACTTTCTTTCCGTATCCACAAACCACAATGGAAATAGAATACTCAATCCTTTTTTACTTGTTTCTCTTTTTTTAAATAATAATTCCTCCGCAGTGTAATATATTTCCCGAAGAAGAAAGTAAGGATACGTTCGTTGTCTATTCTTATTTCGCGGGCATGCTTCCTTTCTTCATAACAAATAAATATTATAGGACCACGAAAAGTTAAAGTAACAAAAGCTTCAGGGTCGGGGTGGTTCTTGTGAGAACGGGCGTAGGTGAACATAATTACTAGGATGACGTATGAATTGACCGTCGTCAAGTGGAAGTGGAACTAGGGTTGTGTCCTATAAAAAACAGACGCTTCAGTTCTTTGTTTAGTGTCTAAATTGTTTCTTCCCACAAGCTCCCAAATATCCCGAGCCACCATGAATATGATGCAGCAACCAGGACCAGGAGTTGGAGGAGTAGGCCAACAGGGACAACAACAATACCAACACCCTCCACCTCCATACATGATGATGATGCCTCCTCCTCCTCCTCCCCAGGCCATGTGGGCCCACCACCCTCAACAACAACAACAGATCCAGCACCAGCAACCCGCCATTGGCGACGAGCAACGCACTCTCTGGATCGGTGACTTGCAGTACTGGATGGACGAAGCCTATATCCAGGGCTGCTTCGCTCATACTGGCGAGGTCTAGATCTCCTATTTTCCCTTTCCTTGACTTCTTTGTGCAGATTTGTTAGGGTCGTGGTTGTTATACTATCATTGGTTTATGGTTGCTCTTTGGATTTTGTGGTTTTGTTGGTCTTTTCTTTTTGTAATTCGTTGTAAAGCTGTTGCCTTTGCTTCCTGATATTACCTGTTTCGATCAACAACACGGTTGTGTCTTTGACGTGACTGTAAATGACTCGATAATTTTGCTTTTGTTTTTTTACCTTTGAGTTGTTGTTCCATCATTTGTTACGAATCAATTACAATTATTTTCGATTTCCGGTATAATTATTTTGAATCCATTTGCACACTTTGTTCTAGATGGAACTGTGAACGTTTTCTTGCGTTCTGATTTGGACTGCATATCTGGTGCTAGTATTTCCACGGTAGTTATTCCTAAAGTCCAATTTTGAGTGTTGATTTCTCCTTTTCCGGTGATATTGCTTATAATTCACTTCAAAGAAGATGTTAACTACTAAGTCACTGTCCCGAGAGGCCTTGGTTCATCTTTAATATGCATTTGGCAAATTGAAAACTGCAAAAAATAGTACTGTGACCCAATTTTGCTGATAAAGGTACCCGCTTTTGCAGATTGCTTCTGTGAAGATTATTCGTAATAAGCAAACTGGTCAAGTGGAGGGTTATGGTTTTATTGAACTTACCTCTCGTGCAGCTGCAGAAAGATTATTGCAGACATACAATGGTACTCCCATGCCTAATGGCGAGCAGAATTTCAGGCTTAATTGGGCATCCTTCAGTGGGGGTGAGAAACGCGACAATACTCCTGATTACACAATATTTGTGGGGGATTTGGCTGCTGATGTTACAGACTATATGTTGCAAGAGACATTCAGGGCCCTCTATCCTTCTGTTAAAGGTGCAAAGGTTGTAATTGACAGGCTCACTGGACGCACCAAGAGTTATGGATTTGTTAGGTTTGCGGATGAAAGTGAACAATTGCGTGCCATGACTGAGATGAATGGGGCTTTCTGCTCTACAAGGCCGATGCGAATTGGTTTGGCCACAAACAAGAAGGCTGATCAGCAATATCCTAAAGGTATGCTACTTGATGATCTGTTTGTTTATTGAATGGGATCCCTCTATCCACGATCTAAAATCCTTTTTTCTGACATGAGATTTAAGTCATAGAATAGCATCATTCCGATATTGGCTTATTACTTGGAATTTCGAATCATTATACTCCTTTAATTTGTTTAGTAACCTTTTGCGGGATTCACTCTGTCGGTTGCACTTTTTTGAAGATAGACAGCAGTTTCCGAAGTCATTTCCTTCCCGTACTTACCTTTAAATTTGGGACAATAACTTTAATTAAAATCTTAAACTTACAAAAACTTATAGAACTCCTGTTGTCTCGAAGCAGGGCGTTAAGAGGCTCTAATCATCTAAGGGCCTGGATTTGAGTTCGGCTGAACTGATTGCCCCTTAAGTGCGGGGTCTCACTTAGGTCAGTTTTTAGTTTTTGGCTTGTCCTTCATTTGAGTTTATGTGGCATACATTATGCTACATTATTCAGAGTGCCTTTTCAGTCATTTTTCCGGTTGAGTTTTTAGTCAAGTTTCCTGAAGGTTTATCAGTTCAGTGATGCAGCATATGTATATATAGAGTGGTTTAGGGTTTTCCTTTTCTGATCGGAAACTTCTATTGACCCTTCAAAAGATTTACTTCCTGATGTCTTCTAAGTTCATTCTGATTGTTTCCTTTTTGCTCATTTCACCCTGTTATTATCAATTTTCTACTTTTGTTATATTTTTAGGAATTATTGGGCATTTTAGTGGCTTAGGTTCTGGTCAATAACATTTCATTTGGGGCAGCCAATTATGTGGTTTAATATTGCATCCTGCTTATGGTTGTTTACTGTCACCCGAAATTATACTTTATGCTTTAAGTTTTGCTGGTAACTGAATCTCTTTTGTCATTGCTTTCATTATTGTATTGACATTCTCTTCATATTTTGTATGCGGAATAGAAGTTATATGTGCATAGAATCAGTGGTTATTTAACACGAGGTGGGAAATGGCTACAGAACTGATTTTGCATTATATACATTTAGCTATGATAACCGGGTCTTCTGTCCTTGTTCATGTGTGATTTACAAGTTGTTTTAGTAAGTTGAGTTCTCAACTCACCAGGCTATATATTATTTTGTTCTCCATGACCCTGAAGAAGAAGATTACTCCTGTTTCTTGTTTATTTCACCTTTATTTTTCACATGCAGCTTCATATCCTAATTCTCAGAATCCAACCGAGGGTGACCCAAATAATACAACTGTGGGTACTTGAATTTCTTTTTCGTACAAATAACATTATTCTTCATCATTTGTTGCTTACACAAATTTTGAAACAGATTTTTGTGGGAAATTTGGATTCCAATGTCATTGATGACCATCTGAGAGAACTATTTGGTCAATACGGCCAATTACTTCATGTGAAGATACCTGCTGGAAAGCGGTGTGGGTTTGTCCAATTTGCTGACAGGTAACAAACCATTCTGATATCTACCGTCTTCTCATGATAATGTTTAAATATCTGAGATTGTAATTGCTTGGTGGAACAGGAGCTGTGCAGAGGAAGCGTTGAGGAATCTGAATGGAACTCAGTTAAATGGACAAAATATTCGACTCTCGTGGGGGCGCAGTCCTTCTAACAAACAACCTCGGCCAGATACAAACCAGTGGAATGGTGGTGGTGGATATTATGGATATGCTCAAGGTTACGAAAATTATGGATATGGCGCCCCTGCAGCACCTCAGGACCCTAACATGTACTATGGAGGGGGCTATCCCAGTTATGGGAATTATCAGCAGCAGCAGCAACCGGGATATAGCTGAAGTTTTGATCCGTTGTTTTCATACGTGCCTTTCTTTTAGACCTCCGCTCTTCTTACAATTCTCTGACAAGTACTCCCGCTTTTTAAGCTCATTTTACTTAGCAACTCGCCTTGATGCAATCTTTCTGTTTGTGTTTTTCTGGTCCGGCTGGTTGTGAGTTTAACAAATGCAGGTTATTTGGCAGAAGCAAGGAAAAGAATAGTGTACTTTACAATGGCCGGGCACGTACTTAAATGACTATGTATGCAAGGGTGACGTAATGATTATAAATAATGATCTGCTGTAATATCATTTAATGTTGTGCAAAAAATTTCACTAAGATTCCTTCTAAGATGACCCAATAACGGACCAAATCAAGCATGTAAATTCTAAATTAATATTTGTTGGATCAACAGTGGTTGACAAATAAAATTTGCTTATGTTTTGATAATAATAAAGTATATAGAAATGATTAAGAAATTATTTCAGGTGGTTTGGATTGAACAAGAAAGCATTAATCTTCAATGGGCAAGATATAAAACATCGTGAAATGATGATGGAAATTATCATAAACGTGTAAGAGATAGCAACGGGCAGATCAACATCTCATTAGTCGACTATTCGAAGAGCGGAGATGAAACCCGCATGAAAAACGTAAGTGTCAGTCGACTGATGCTTTGGAGACAAGTTGACTATAAGATACTAGTCGACTATTATACCTCGACTAGTCGACTATCAGGTGTAGCTGAACAAAATCTGATCGAATCAATTGATTACAAACGGGAAGAAAATCATATACAACGGCTAAGAGAAATATACAACGGCTAGAAGACTTCTCCAACGACTACAATCATCTTGAAGCCTGCAAATAAATTGAGGGAACATCAAAGGATTGTTCACGGCAGTCCAAAGCAAAGATTACTGCTATAGTTCAAATTTATCATCAATTTGCTCTTAGCTTGTTTTAAATTCTATTCAGCTGTACTGAGGGTTATCATTACAATTTTCTATCATTATGATTATTGTGAGTTGAGTGATTAGTGGAGAATCACTGGTGAGGTAGGATTTGTGCCGGAAAACAGATCGATTGTGAGGTGTAGCTTGAGCCGAAAATCAAGTAGTGTTGTAAAAGTTCACACTGAACTAAAAAGTGTATAGTAAAGTGTTTTGCCAAAATCCTAAGTGGGAGTTTAGGTAGAGGACGTAGGTCTTAGCACCAAACCTCTATAAAAACAGTGTTTGCCTTTCTTCCCTACTCTTTTTATGTTTAAATTTGTTTGATTGTATTGTGTGTATTAACTATTTGTTTTTGTAAAACTTTGCGAAAAAATTTCAAAGATCTATTCAACCCCCCCTTCTAGATCGTTTTTAGAACTTACAGTAATATCCTATCAATACTAAAAAACCCCTCACTCCTTTAACGTTTTGAGGAACGGGCCACCTTACTACACTCTGAATTTTTGCAGGGTCAACTGCTACACCCTCCCCTGAAATAACATGACCTAAATAGTCAACAGATCGCCTCCCAAACGTGCACTTGTCCTAATTCACCACAAACTGATTATGGTTTAACACCTCCAACACCTTAGACAAATGTAACAAATGCGTCTCTCAATTAGCACTATACACTAGAATATTGTCAAAGAAAACCAAAACAAACCTTTAAAGGAAAGGTCTGAAAATGTCATTCATTGCCGATTGGAAAGTGGCCGATGCATTGGTTAGTCCGAACGGCATTACGAGAAACTCGTAGTGACCATCATGTGCTCGGAATGCAGTTTTGTGAATATCGTCCTCTATGACTCTGATCTGATGATACCCCGATTTAAGATCTAGTTTAGAGAAAAAATAAGCTTCATGCAATTCATTTAACAGCTCATCCACTACCAGGATTTGGTATTTGTCTGGTAATGTAACCTTATTTAAGGCTCTATAGTCCACACACATTCGCCAAGACGCATCCTTCTTTTTAACCAAAATTATGGGATTGGAATAGGCACTTGAGCTAGGTCGAATAATTCCTAGCTGAAGCATCTGCCGAGTCTGCTTCTCAATCTCATCTTTGTGATGATGAGGGTATCTATATGGCCGCACACTGATTGGGCCTTGTCCCAGTTGTAAGACTATAGAATGAAAATGATTCCTCTGGGGAGGTAGTCCTTGAATCTCTCGAAAAACTTCTGGAAATCTATCCAAAATCTGATTCAATTCCTGTTGCTCTCTACTACCCATTTGCAGCTGAAACCCTTCCTTGTTTCCTTCTAATTCCACCAATGGAACCCCCTTTTGTAAACTTGCCAGTAACCCATGCAAGGGTGCTGGACTTTTGTCCCCTCCTCTCCTATTTTGCTGTATTGTTTTTGTTGGATCCCGTTTTTGGAATCCAACCCTCTTCAGAATTCAAAAATCAAAAAAAGAACAAAAAGGGGTGAAAGCGGAGCTCAACCGCGAAATGGAAATCCCAAAGCGAAAGACAAACAAAGCGAAAGACGGATCAAAAAGCTTGCGAAAGCGGAAGGAAATCATCAAGCGGAAAACAAAGCGAAAAACCAAAGGAATCGAAAGATCGCAAATCAAACTTAAGTCAAAGTCCGACATCCGAAAACATGTACTTTAGAAAAATTAGCGTTGGAAAACTATAAGACGATCCTGATCTAAACCAATCCAAATCGGATAATTTTTTTTTCCATCATCAATCAAAGTGACTTCAATATCCAATTGAAATCATTCACACCCAAACTCAAATTATTTGCTTCTTCATATTCATACATATCTCATCATTCAAACAAAATCTTATTTTTCTTTTGCCATAAGGCACCTTACACACACATATCAAAATACCCACAATTCATACACAAAGAGCACTTCTATATTTCAAATCCATCAACACAATCATCGGACCTCTTGTCCAAAATCCAAACACATTCATACCCATGGCACTTCAATAATTCGGATCAACAATCAAAATCATCGGACCTCCTGTCCGGAATCCAAACACAACCAAACACATTCATATGCAATTTATATACAAAACCATAACTCACTTTTCTATTCCATACACAAATCCATAATTCATTTACATACTCCAAAAGAAATGCATTACCACACAATAGTGGCATTCTCAAGCCACAATACAATATCAATCTCAAAATCCGAAATACACAAGAATACAATAATTCCAAAATCCTTAACAAAAGTCTAAAATCTTATTCTTACAAACATTCTACCTTAAAACACATCATAAACAGAAACAAACGGTTGCTTTGACTTTCTTTCATCCGATCTCCTGCTCGTTACCTGGAGATGGGGGTGAAAGGGGGGTGAGCTTTACAGCCCGTGGATAACATGTTTATAACAGAAAAATAAGCAAAAACTATTTTCAGAAATTCATTGTCATTTCATAAAATTCCACGGTTGAAACATCAAATGCTTATTTCTATAAAATCTCAATTTTTCAAAAATTCACGAACAATTTCAAATCATGTATGCATCAAAATTATAACACAACACAAGCACA
>JANITX010000002.1:50738596-50753139 GCA_027564395.1 Erythroxylum ulei
TACCAGTGTTTAAGTGTTTTTATGGGTTAGTACAAGTCTTTGAGCTCATATATTATGTTTTTAAGGTACCTTGATATATTTGTTAGTATTTCAGGGTCAACATCGAAGAACAGAGAAGTTTCGGAGACACTTAGGCCAAAACAATGGCCTACGATAGCACGACAGGCCACAATCACGTAAGAAGCAATAGAGTTAGCCCACGATCGTGGCCTATATGCCAGGATCGTGACAGAACCCTAGGATATGGCCCATGATCGTGACATATGGACCACAATTATGGGCCAACTCTAGTGCTTCTATCACGATCATGGCATGCATCAAATGTGGCCTATGATTGTGGCCTGCATCGAGAAGACCCACAATCACTCAAAAATGTCCAGTTTTGAGGGATTGTTTGGAACTTTTGGACCTCAAAAAAATCCTTAGGCTGCTCAGAACATAAAAGATATTTAAAGAAGAAGACAAAGAGGAAGAAGAGAGCTTTTGCATTAGCCACTTTTAGAGAAACCTTAGAGAGAATTATCGAGAGATAGAAAAAGAAAAGAAGGAAGGGAGAAGAGGAGAAGAAACCGACTCGAAGTATTTCCTATATTAGGAGTTTCCCAACGTCGCTGCTTCCCGTCATCCATTCAATTAGTATTTCTTGCTATTTTCAGTTAGTTGATCTAGGATTTTTGGACGTTGATGATGTTTATAAACTCACTTTTGGGGTTTTATCTTTGATTTAATGAAATCTGAATATTTATGTATTATTTGGATTTATTGAGATTTAATTCTGGACATACATAATTTGATAATAGACTGAGAGGGTGAATCGAATGAAAAATAATTAAATCAGGTTAACGAGAGTTACGTAATTTAATAGAACAAGAATTAAATCAACTTTGGTAAATTGTGCAAAGAGAGATCTTGTATAGGTTTCTAATAGTTTATTAGACAACTTAAGATCTAATTAGGGTTTTGGATTGGTTGTTAATTCAGAAATTGCAACTTTCATAATCTGATTAGGGTTTACAATTTAGGGTTAATGGTTATAACTCAAAAGAGAGTAATCAACCCTAGACCTTCAAGAACCAATAATCCAGTTATTCATAATTAATTAAGCTGGTGTTACTGATAGGTAAAATTCCCTTTCTCTTAATTGGTAATTCCTTTAGCTTGATTCTTTTGTATATGCTGCAACTGCTAAATTGTTAACATTTTCGTGATTAATTCTTGAATTGATTTTCTTGATTGAATTGAATTCTCTTTTTAGTTTTGTTACATTTTAAATTTTGTGAATTGTTCTAGCATTAGATTTTAAGATTGGATTATCCCTCCTTATGGGATCGACACCTTAGGTACTACGCGAATAAATCATGTGCTTATGGATTATCGAGCTTAATTAATTAAAACTTACATATATCGAAATAACCCGATCAGTATGAGAGTAATGGAAAGTGAAAGTGATGAGATGATTTCTACTCGAATAATCATAGGTTGAAGAGTGTGCACTGGTTATCCAAAGCTTAACAAGATAACTAAAATGGATCATTGTCTCTTCCATTTGTGGATCAAATGATCAAAAGGGTGGCTAGCAATGCATTATACTATTTCTTTAAAAGATATTCAGGTTATAATAAGATTTTTATTTATCTAGAAGATTAAGAAAAGAACTTTTTTTACATTTCCTTATGGAACATTTGTTTATAGAAAGATGCCCTTTGGGTTATGTAATACTCCAAAAACTTTTCAAAGGTGTATGAAGTCTTTTTTATAAATATAATTGAGGACATCGTGGGAATATTTATGGATGATTTTTCAATTTTTGGACTCTACATTGCTTGAAAATTTTGGATATAGTTCTCCAAAAATGTGAAAAGTCACATTTGGTTCTAAACTAGTAAAAATGTCACTTTATAGTGCACAAGGGTGTAGTATTAGGACAAAAGATATCATACTAAGGTATAGAAGTAGATAGAGCCAAGATGGAAGTCATTGAGAAGTTTCCACCACCGATTAAGGTCAAAGGTGTGCGGGCATTTGTATGACACGTAGAACTGTGTCACTATTTCATTAAGGACTTCTCTTTGATTACTGGAGCTCTTAAAAATCTTTTAGTTAAAGATGTTCCTTCCATATTTAACGATACATGCTTATTTGATTTTAACAGATTAAAGAGGCATTAACTTCAACACCCATTTAAACATCACTGAATTTGTCATTTCCATTTGAAGTCATGTGTGATGCTAATATTAAGTTCTGATCATGAGTCTCATACATAATATATGTCAAATATACGCAACAAAAAACAAAACGGAACCTTAAAAACAAAATCAACTCATGCATATAGATATAGAAATAAAAAAACATGAAATATAAGATGTTGACATACCTTTCCGACGATCTCCTTTATTTAATGTAAGATGTTTATACCTTTCCAACGATCTCCTTTGTTCTTTAATCTTCTCAACGTTAGGTTATCATAAACCACAAGGATCAACGTAGATCATCTCTAATGAAAGTCCACACGAAGATAGAAGATGAAACCTCACTAGGAGATGGCTAGAATTCTTTCTTTGTGCTAGTAAAGACAAGAACTTTTATAAGAGTTAGACGGAAAAAGATTTATGTGTAAAAGAGAATCTTTCTGTCACTAATGTCTTACACAAGATGCACGAAAATGATGATTATTTTCTGCCCTATTTGGCCTCCCATAACCACTAATGGAGAGTTATGGGAAGTTAATGGTCATAAATAACATGCATTAAGGGAAGTTAATGACCATGAATAACATGCATTAATGGAAGTTTAGGAAGTTAATGGCCAAATTGGGGACCCACAACACTTGTTTCTAATCCATTCCATGCAATATTTTCTACCACGATCACATCATGATATAATCTCGAAACACTCTCTCATATCTTGAATCACCATTCAAGACCATTTTACTTATCCTTCAGATCTCCTATGTGTGTGACCCATTAGTTCCTGGTTATGTTGGCCAGTTGAATTCACACTTAATTCAAGTAAGTCAAGAGTGGTATCTAGCAACACGTCATGACCCCCAATTGCCTCAAGAGTTGATGGTTTGACTACAAACTCTTCCATATGCAATATTGTCAGGCAATTCCTTCTTTCACCATCTATACCCCACTTGGTTCAGAGTATGGTCAAAATGTCAACTCCCACTAGATTGACTACATCACATCTAGTCCAAGTGACATTATATCTTGTCATGAGGGTCTCATTACTCTATGTATGATTGAAGATTCTCTTCATGACATATATCTGCTCTAGCCAGAGACTCCCAAGTAATGACCCCGACAAGAGGTCGTGGGTATCATCTCCTTCTGTTAAGAGTGGAATCCTTTGTTGGCTACTCAATTACCTATAAATACCTCAAGTTGTACCCAATTACCACCTTATAAATAACCCCTATAAGGCACCAATGAATGGAGTCAAAGCATAGGATCAGTATCCGAGATATCCTTGAGCACCTTAACTCAAAGCATATTTGCACCATTGCTATGATGAGAATATCATTAACATTGGAATAGAATATCCATATGATTGTCTCATAGTAGGTTAATCCAATGTACTTACTACCCTTAGTAAGCATCCATATGTTAACTCTAAATAACTCATGTCTACAGCTTATGATATCAATTGCATAACTAATCAACTAGTATAACATGTGCTAGTCTATCTGGATTAATGATATCCTATCTCATTAATCCTATGATTAAGGAAAGTTTACATACTAAAATAATTACACATAATAGGAATCTCATTATCATGATTTCCTCCATGCTATGTTTTGTATCAAGGACTTCATTAAATCAATTTAAGATCAACATCAAATCCATAAAGGTATGAATATCGAAATAATGAAAAATATCTTTATTAATCATAAAATGATTTGTACAATAGTGCTAAAGGTGATTGCCTTTGGAGCACTTCTCTAACATTTTGTTATATCATATTGAACATGAATGTGAGTTATGCTAATGGCAGCTTTATTATCATAGTAAAGGGATAAACTTCCTCCATCCATCAGTTGTAATTCATTCATCTGCTTTCTTACCTATAAGACTTCGCACACACCTTATGCCATAACCCTGTATTCTGTTTCCGCACTGGATCTAGTAACTACATTTTGTTTCTTGCTTCTCCAAGTGACTAGATTTCCTCCTATGAGCGTACAGTAACCAGTGGTTAATCTCTTATCATTTGAAAATCCAGCCCAATAAGCTTCTGTATATGCTTTTATCTTAAGGTGACCATTGTTAGTGAAAAAAGGGCCTTTTCCGGAATACAAACTATAAGTGTGATTCTCATAGATCATACATATACTGACTTACCAGGCTAATATGTCTAGCTGGTGTGAGAGAGATAGATAAATCTCCTAACTAATCTCTGATATCTACCCATGTCTACTGATGTACTTGTTCCTGCTTGAAGTTTGAGGTTGCTCTCAATAAGAGATTCAATTGGTTTACAACTCATCATACTGGTTTCTCCTAACAAGTCTAGGACATATTTTCTCTAAGAGATAAAAATTCCTTTTCCTGATCTAGTAACTTCAACTCCCAAGAAGTATTGCAACTTCCCTAGATCCTTAATTTCAAATTCATTATCAATGAGTTTCTTCCACCTAACCATCTTTTGTTGGGCCCCATTTCCGAAGCCCAACTATCCGAAATCGAAGAGCGTGAGCGGTCTTCTTTGTAGAGTTAAGCCAAAATACCCTCATTAGATCCTCATCAAATCTTATTACATCTCTATCCACAAAGGCGAGCCCACACAACAGGACCACAAAACCCCAATTAACTCTTCTACACTTGTAGCTCTTATTCTCTAGGTTAAATTGGAGCAAGAACCAACTAAAACGGAGTTCTATAGCTCATGATATGCTTCAAAAACCAAAGTATAATCATGCCCCAACATACTCTTCTAACCTACCCCTCACTTCCTTCCAAACAATCCTCATGAATTTAACACCAATGGCTATATAATACACATGGATATGTAGAAAAACATGTTAGGAATCTAACGCTTCAAGAATCGCCTCAATCGGAGGTCGGCCGAAGAAGTTGTGGCCAAACGACTCTCACATGTTCATATCCTTTTTCCTATTGAACATACTTTGGCGCAAATGCCATAACTCTCACTATAAGTGTCGGATTGACTTTGACTATTGGAAAGAGCACATCTAAGGATACAACTTTCATGAAGACCCAAAATTGAAATTCTGTCATTTGGAGGGACAAAAACACGGTCCGTGTAAATTCACACGGGGCTGGCCGTGTAACCTTCGAGTGGAAAATAGGGCTATGCACTGGATTCACACGGGTTGTGTGAATTTTACACAGTCTGTGTGATTTTTACACGGCCCGTATGAATTCACACGGTCAAGCCATGTAACCTTAGGGTGAAAATGGCACTTCCGCACCTGAAAAACACAACCCGTGTGATTTCACACAGTCTGGCCGTGTAACCTTCGGGTGACATTTCCTGCCCGATATCCCTCACTCAAACGGTCATAACTCTCAGCTCCGACATTGAAAAAATCACAAATTTAGTATCTTTGGAAAGCTAAAAGAGAAAGCTACAACTTCTATGAAGACAACTTGGCCAAATTCACCCTAGATTAGTGCTTAATTTCCCTCAAAGTCAGAACACAAAATCCTACCCCCAAAGGAAACTTAGAATTTGCAATGCAACAACATGAAATGTCATAAACCACCATAATGCATAAATATTTCATTCATATCAAATGAAGAGTTTTACAACGCTTTAGTGGGCATTTCGAGCCACTTTACAACATAATCCAAAATACGAATGTTTCAAGAAATACAAATTCTCAAAATGCGACTAAAGCATTGTTTACAAAAAATCTAACTTCAAAAGATTAAAACATGCAAATTAGAGTGATGCCTTGACGATTGACTCGATCACTCAAATTGTTGCTCATTGCTTGCGAATGGGAAGGAATGGGGGTGAGCGTAATGCTTGTGGGTAACAGTCTTATAATCGATAACAAGCGAAACCGTTGATAAAATCATGATCAAGGCAAATATATATGAAATCCATGAAACATATATTTCCAACATATCAAGTCAATTCACAACTCACATAATTCAAGCATTCATCTAACTTGTCAATGAAAGTAACACATAATCACATAATAATGGTTTGGGTAGATCCATAAACATGACGAACTACACAATTCTATATAATGGTCTTGTGTAGTCATAAACTTGAGGGAGTCCATAAAGGAGCTCCGCGTCACTAGCGGGCAGGCAGGAGAAGCCTTGACATAGTCAACGTGCATATGACAATTCATGGATGGTGTTGGACCCCAAACTTTTCTTGGAATTTAGAATCATTGTATGTGATATGTTGAAAGTTAAAAGCTGGAAAATTGTAATTGAAACATATTCATTGAGTGTGCTTTGGTGTTATAGCCATTACTTTTGTTCTAGTTATCCAAATTAGATGATTTTTGATTTGGTTTAAACTAGTGAGATAAGGCTACAAATTGTTCGATGAAATCGAGTTTCAATTCAGTCTTTAAGAACTTCAATTTTCAGATGGAAGTCAAGCGCAGGATAATGTCTTAGTATAAGAATAGACCAAAATGTTGGGTGTATAACTGTCAGAATACTGAAGCAAATTGAATGATTTTTATGTCATTAGAAAATTAAGACAATGAGGAACATTTCTCTAGAAGGAAGTGTAAGCAAATTCCTTCAATTCCATGATTAAAAAAGGTGATGATTTTCGGAAGGAGTTAAGCATGACTTAAATGAACTTTGAGGTCTTAACAGAGTATCTTTGTGGAATTAATTAGCATGTTAATGGGAGTTAATTAGCATGTTAATTTGGGTAGGAAGATCATATGGTATAAGTTGATCGAATTATGTTATTAAGGTGGTAAGCTATTATGAGGGGCAAAATTGGCAATCCATTTAAGTTGCCAAGCTTATATGTAAGGGCAAGGAGGTCATGCTCATTCATTAATGGCAATTTTGTAAATAGAAGTGTAGGTTGGCTTTTAAGAAAGAGGCATGCAAGAAAGTTGGTGAGAAAACATAAGAAAAGAGAGAAATGAGAGAGATCGTGGAGAAGAGGAGAGAAGAGAGAAAGAAGAAGAAACTGTTAGGGTTCAACTTTTCTAAGCCTTCAAGAGTGATTTTCAATTTGTTAAAGAAGGGGAAAAGGTGGAAGAAGATGAGAGCTTCCATATGAGTCAAGAAACTCCTCATTTGGTGAAGATCCAAAGTAAGTGGGATTTTAAATCATTGGATTTTTAGAGAGCTTTTGGTTTTTATGGCTTAAGAATGCTATGGGTTTATGAATTCTAAGGTCAATTTTGGTGAATACGTCATATGGGTTTCTCAATTGAAATGTCTTTTGATTTGGGGATTTTGTGAATGTTGATGAAGAACATTAAGGGAGACAAGAGGAATCAAGAGGAGCAAGAGGGGAAGCATGTTGAATAAGTATAAGCAAGAAATCTCAAGGTGGGTTTCATATTTATAATTCAAGTAATGAGCCATAAATGTTTTCTTTTGAATCAAGGAAAAATAAAATGATTTCAATGGCTTCTTAAATGTTGCTTTTACTTTTTTTGATTGATGTGAGAAATAGCTACAATTGTTGCATTCATTGCTTTTGAATGATTTGAGAAATTGCTATGTGAATTTCGTTGATGAATTATGAATTGCTACATGAAAAGATTTTCGAAAAATTGCATGTTCATGAAAAAAACAAGTTTCCAAAATTTTTCCATTTGGGCAATTTATTTTCAAGTCATGAATTTCATGTTATATGGGTTTGTAGTAGTCCCTCAAGAACCGTCACGTGCACTTTGACCCAAGAACAGGCTTCTCCCGCCTGCTCGCTAATGGCACAGAGCTCCTTCAAGGACTCCCTCAAGTTTACGGGTACACAGGACCATTATATGGGAATGTGTAGTGCCTCATGAATATGGACCTACTCAAACCATTATCATGTGCTTATGCGTTTATGATTTGTGAACAAGTTGAAAAATGCATAAATTGTGTTGTTTGTGGTTTTGATTTCTTGACAAGACAAGAATTTTGAGAAACATGTGTTTTATGACTCAATAAGAATTTTCCATGATAAAGAAATTTTTAAATAGTTTTGCTTATTATTTATTATAAACTTGTTACCCACGAGCTTTTTAAGCTCACCCCCACTTCCGTCCCATCTCCAGGTGTTGACCAAGAAACAGACTGAGAACCAAGGCATTACTCCGGATTTTGCATGTTTTTGTGTTGTTTTGGAAATATTGATGTAAAACAAGGGTTCAAATGTATTTCAAGAAATTATTTGGTTTTGTATGCTTTGTATATTAGATTTTGAGATTGATGATGTAATGTGGCTTGGAATGACATTGAAGCATTGTAAACATTTATCATTTACTTTATGATGTAAATCAAATTTGAGCTTGTGTATGGACGATTGCCAAATTGGAATATGGATCTGTATATGGTTTTGAAATGTGACATTGTGTATGATGATGTGGGATGAAATTAGAAATAATTGAAGAAGGTACCCATGTGAGTTGATGAACTTTGCATATGAATCGATATATATATATATATATATAAGTGAGGCACTAAGAAAAAGAAAGATAAAAATGTTATGAATGATGAGATGTGGTTAAATATGAAGAGTAAAATGAATTGAAGTTGACGATTTGATGAATTCCAATTGGTAGTTGAATGGATAAGAATGTGTTACTTTAGTTAAGGAAGTGAAGTTGAGATGATTTCAAGTTTTCCATAAGGGTAAATTTTGTGAACTGATTCAAGGGAAAATCTGGAATGATTTAGGTAGAATTGGCTAAAATTGTCTTCTTAGAAGCTATAGATGATCCTTTTAGCTTTCCGACGCTACAAAGTTTGAAATTTTTAGACATCGGAATGTAGAGATATGGTTGTTACAATTTATGATGTTGCATAGGATTTGTTTAGGATGACAACTATGATATATGATGAGAATTTGTCATTTTGATGAATCAAATGAGACAAGATTTGAGAGTTTTATGAGATTAATTTGGTGTTTGAACGTTTTAGAAGTGTTTTTGCATTTGAAGAAGTGAAATTGGGAAGATTATGAGTGATTATGATGTAAGATTGGATGTAAGAAGGATTAGAGAGGGTTTGGAGGGGTTTTGGGAACCCCCATGTCCGTTTAATAGACTATAGGTCCTTTTAACAGACCTTTACGGGTCCAAAATGACCACTTACATCGCCCATGTCCATTTAACGGACTTGATGTCCGTTTAACGGACCTTCCCAGCTGAAATGGTGCACTTTGGTCCGACAATGTCCATTAAACGGACATTCACGGGTCAGCTTCAATAAATCGCGATTAGTGATCATTTTACAGGCAGAATCTAACTTTGTAGTCTGCATGAAAGTTTTAGATCTCAAAGTCTTCTTTCCAATGGTTCAAAAACAAAATCAATCGGGCATTTGTGGTGAAAGTTATAATTATCATGCCAAGACATGTCACTGCACGATTGAGGACCTAAGCATGTTCAATTCATTTGATCATAACTCCCTCATCCGACCTCCAAAAGAAGTGATTCTTGAAGCAATGGATTCCTACGTCTTTCCCTCCATAAAAATTTGTATCATTTGGAGTTGATTTGAGAATGTTTGCTATAAAGTAACTGAGAGGTCGGTTAGGAGAGCATGACTAAGGTATGAACAAACTTTAGCTTTTTAAGCATATCTTGAGCTATAGAACTCCGATTGAGTTGATTCTTGCTCCAAAACAAACTAGGGACTTAGAGCTATGATTTCTTTGAAGAAGTCAAATTGAAATTCTAGTTTCAAGATTTCCAAATTCTTCTCACAAGCAGGAAAAATTGAGTTCAAGCATGGTGACTGATTTATATGGGCACACCATTGAACAATTTGTGAGTAAATTTTTGGGATGTTATGAGAATCAAAAAAAATAATGATGGCTAATGAGGGTTTAATACAATAACCCTTCAAGGTAATATGCACGCTCATGTTTCATGATTTTCGCAAGAGAATGGGCTTCGGAATCAAGCAGGGTCCAACAGATGTATGAGTCTGCAAGAGTTAGGTTCCAGTATCGGTGCCCAACATTTATGGTATCAGAGCAGCCAGTATTAGGATCTTACATGGGCGCATATGTACGAATTACATGCATAAGCAATTGTTAAGAGTTTAGGTTGATAAAAAAATAGTGGGGAGAATAATGACTTGTCAGTAAGTGAGAAGATAAGGAAGGTTTGTTGATACGTACTTGAATTGATATAGATGTGGAACTATTTTCATGAAATGACTAAAAAAGGGAAATGGAGACAAGTAGAAATGATGAGATTAAGGTGTTCAAGTAGAAAATAAGGAAAACATAAATTGTTATGATCTTAAGAAGATGAAATCAGAACCTAAGTGGTTGCTTGCTGAATCTGACAAAGTTATGATACTCCATAAGGGTATGTTAGTGGAACTAAGATCAGAAATTTTATGATGATTATACATCCATCATCATACACAAGTGAGTCTATTAAGCACATAGGAAATATATGTGTGGAGATGATAAAGGAAGAAACTTATGGCTTATTAGATATTTGTTAGTCATAGTTCCCATAGTTTAAAGTCTAAGGGGAAACTAGAGTAATATATAAAAGTGCTCATAATGATCATGCGAGGATTGATTGAGATTTGTTGAAAATGTTACAATAAGGAATAAATTCGAAGATCAAGAAAAGAATATTGTCAAGGATTAATGGAGACCAAAGTACCAAGTATGTGAAATATGAATTTGTAAGTGGATAAAATGGGATGAAATTGATGATGCCACCCAAGCATATGCGACAATAAGTATGTTCATTACTCCCTTAAATTTTGAGTGACCTGAACATTATGACCTTATGAGGACGAGAGAAATTGGTCTTCTCGAGGTATATAAAAAAAGAGCGACTACGATGATGTGATGATGATAGTAGGTGATTGATAAAGATTTGTATGAACCGTATAGATGATATTAGTAAGAAACTCTCTTGTGAAGAAGAATTTTTCTGAGTTAGATTAATCAGATTAGATAGTTTATGTTAAGATTGATCGATGAAAGAACTTATCATAAAGGAGTATGTAATGATTTGAAAGTGAGCACACTCCCTAATAGAGACTCAAGTAAGAGAGGTAGAATATGTTGTTGAAAAAATAGAGTATGTATTTTGTTTGATGTAAAGGGTCTAACTAAGTGAGTGGATTTCTAAATTTGAGGAGACATTGATTGCTAATATAAGGAGTATATAGGTTCACATTATATTCTACGTAAGTATGTTCGGGAGATACAAATCTAACTTGATGAATGTATTAAAATCACAAGAAGTTAAGTCTGCAAATAAATTGCAATGTGTGGGAAAATTGGTATGAATGAGCAAACATGAGAATAAGTCCAAGTGAGATCTAAGGAAATTCAAGGAATAAAGAAAATCATTCGAGGAAGGAATTCAATTGGGAAATTTAAAAGAAAGTGAGACAATGTACCTCATTGAGGAATCAGTTATTTAAGGAATCACAAGGGCTAATCAGGAGGCACATGGAATTTGATAATGATTGTTTGAGTTAACAAATGCCCGATAACATTATGGTATTGGAGACTAAACTGATCCAAGATTTGATGATGTATTAAAGGTATTTGAAGAATTGAGAAGAATAGTTTGAATACATGAAGAAAAATGTGTAAAGCGTATGAGTAATGTAGGTAAAGAGAATTTTGAAAGAACTGTGCTGATGTAGATTATATCATATAGATTTGGAGATTTTATAGTATGCACTAATGTTGTATAAGACATTTGGCTAAAATCCAATGCAGCGTAACAAAGTGATTTCATATGTATGGAGACAACTAAAGCCCTATGAGTTGATTATTTGATACATGATTTAGAACTACTACATTAATGATGGTTTTGAAAGTTTGGAGACAGTATATGTACAGGAACATCTTGGATATACATATGCAAGTACAGATCGTAAAAGTTTGAGGCAATCACTGAATTGGGAGAATTAAATATGAGACTCAAGAGTTTGATATAAATACCGAAAGACTATGATTGTACAAGTGAGAAATTTCAAGTGAAGCTAAGTGTTATAGAAGATACTTTAAGTAGAAATTCGATATTGAGGTTATCATAACTAATGCAAAAAGAAGCATAGCATGTGGGGGGCTTGGTATATCCCAAATTGAGGATTAAGAGATTGTGAATCTTATTGAGAGATTGAAATAGATATGAATTTTGAGTTCGAGTAGGAAGAATGATACATGGTGATTAAAATAACAAGTATGTGAAATCAGTAAAGATGATTAAGTAAAGAGATTGATAGCAAAGTACAAATGGTATCATAAGTTATGCACCCTAGTAGGAACACACTGAAAGATCTTTTAGTGACTAAGAATGTCAAGCAAGTGAGTGAATGTTTGAATTGATGGTCTTAACTGTCAAGAATATGGTTAAGGCATATCATTTAAAGTTCATAGGAACATGAGAACCAAGTATAGTCCTATTCGACCTTAAGCACGACAATCATAGTCCTAGTGAGTTCAGTTAAATACTGTATGAGGAGTTAGATGATAGAAGAAGCCATCGCTTTTGTATTATGATGAGTAAGGCCTACAAGTCATTGAAGGCTAGAATTGGAGATGTTATGGATAGGTGAAATGGATGAATGATAAGAATTAAGTGAATTAAGAAAGATAAATGAATTAGAAGGACCAACGTCAAGGGCAGGAAATTTAGTAAGAATAGGCATAAGAGTTAAGTTTGTTAGCACACAGTCACTTAGCACTACCTTGATGTGAATCATCACTCTCAGAGCTACATGTTTATACTCACATGCGTATATGTTTATGAGTACCACCATGCCAAGGTGTGCTCAAGCTCGAACAAGCGTGTGCTCAAGCCCGACACGAACGGATCTGTATGAAATATTTATGAGAGGTGCTACTGATGAAAGATGTCTCAAATTCAAAATGTGATATAAGTGAGTATATTAAAGAGATTAATAGGATATAATATTGGTGTTATGGACACATGAAGTGGAAAAAAATTTGTGATTAGTCTGAAGTATATGGAAGAAACAAATAGGATGGTGTGATATCTGAACAAGTCATGGAGGGATTGATTGAATCCATTAACCAAGGTCATTTGAAAGAAAGCATTTGGGTGATGGAGTAAAATGGAAAAACAAAAAAGTACAAGAGGAAGCAAACCCTTGTCCCTAGATCAGTAAGGTATGAATTTCGAGGACGAAATTCTTTAGGGGGGAGAATTGTTGGACCCCGAACTTTTCTTGGAAGCTAGAACTGTTAAATGAGAAATTTTTGGCGATTCTTCATGTGTATAAAAAAAGGAGAATTCTTGAATTTGAAATGAAGTGGAAAAGATTGATTGAATCAAAGTAAGAGGATCGGTTAAAAGAGTATGAGTTGGATATTTTACTGAACATGCTTCAGTATTTTGATGATATCTTGATCTGTAGAGCAACAAATGAGTTGATTCTTATTTCTAACTAAAATAGAGACATGGAGCTACAACTTATCTGAAGGAATCTAATTTCAGTTCAGTCCTTAAGACTTTCAATTTCTGAAGTGAAGCTAGGTATAGTGTACAGTCTCGGTTTAGTAACAGTCTGAAAGTTTTTGGAACATAAATTTTTCTCTAGTCATCCAAATGAGATGATTCTTGATTTGGATTAAACTAGAGATATAAGGATAAAATTTTTCTGATGAAATTGAGTTTTAATTCAGTCTCTAAGAGTATCAATTTTTGGATAGAAGTCAAGCGCAGGATAATGTTTTAGTATGAGAATAGTCCGAACTGTTTGGGGTATAACTTTTGGACTATGGCAGCAAATTGAATGATTTTGATTTTATTAGAAAATTGAGACAATGAGGAACATTTTTCTATAAGGAAATGTTAGCAAATTCCTTCAATTGCATTATCAAAAAGATGTCTTGACTTTTGGAAGGAGTTAGGCAATGATTTAAATGAATTTTAAGGTCTTAATAAAGCATTTTGTGGAATTAATTAGCAAGTTAATGTGAGTATTTAGCATGTTAATGTGAGTAAGACCATATGACATGGATTAAATTGAATTAAGGTGGTAAGAATTACATGAGGGGCAAAATTGGCAAGCCACTTAAGCATTAAGGTTACAAGGCTTACATGTAAGGGTATTTTGGACCTTGTTCATTCATTAATGGCAAAATGGTAATAAGAAGGGTTTTGGCTTTTAAAGGAAGAAGCAAGCACGAAAATTAGAAGGAAAGAACAAAGAAAAGAGAGAAGAAATGAGAGAGGGTTCGGTGGAGAGAGGAGAGAAAGAAGAAAAGAAGCTACGTCTTGATTTTTCTTGGTTTTCAAGATGGATTTCGAAGTTGATTGATGAAGGAAAAAGGAAGAGGAGCATGAGAGCTTCCATTCAAGCCAAGAAACTCCTCATTTGGTGAAGGATCAAGGTAAGGGCATTTTTGATTTGTTG
>JANITX010000002.1:50771437-50782033 GCA_027564395.1 Erythroxylum ulei
ATGTTTCATATCCATAAGGTGTGATATGTGAGTATGTTAAGAGATATTAATATGATCTAACAAAGATGTATTGTCGGCACATGAAGTGAAAATAGTGAGTGATCTGATATATATATATATATATATATATAGACATTATATTTGAGGAACTAGTTAAGAAAGAAAATGGTTAATAAGTGATTGGCATACCAAGTGATTCCATTGACTTTAGTCAAGTGGAAGAAAGTATTCGAGTGATGACAGCTAAATGGGAGACAGAGGAGCATATGAGGAGACAATATCCCCACCTATTCGAACAAATATGTAAGAATTTCGAGGACGAAAATTTTTTTAAAGAGAGGAGAGTTGTAACATCACATTACCTGTGAAGTAAATATGAGGGATTAATGAGAGGCTTAGAAATGCTTCTTCATGTTCATGCATAATATGCCATACACATACACATGAATAGTGAATTGTTCTGCACATGAAAATAATTGTACATGCATTCACGAATAATTCTGGGTATAATTGGATTGATTTGTGAATTTTTGAGAATTTTGAATGTTTTTACATTGGAAATTTTACAGGTTAGTAGAATTGTATTATTTTTTAAATTTTGGTGAATTTAGGAATAATTTAGGAAATTTTGAGATTTTTATGGAAAATAGAAAAAATTAGGAAAAAAAGGAATCAAAAGAATATTGGGGATAATTGGATTATAAAGATGATAGCTGTATTGGAAAGAGGAGAGCTAAATGGAGTTAGTTTCAAAAGAAACTAAGTTAGAGTTTAGTCATTAAGAAAGGGACAAGTGTCACTTGTCAAACCATTTCTTAAAGTCAAAGGTTCTTTTAATTAAAAAGACCCTCCCTCATTGTTCTACCACAATGCTTTTAAATTAGAAGACCAAATAAGTGTTTTATCCTTGTTTTCCTCTCCTTCTTCGTGGTTTGCTCTCTCATTTTCATTTTTCTCCAATCATTTCTCACCTCACCAACGTTGGACCTTGTTCTTGCCTCCATTTACCACCATCATTTTGCTATCATCATCTTCTTCTTCACTTTGTCATTAAAGAGCCCAACCCTACCACCTTTAGAAGATTAAGAACGTGGGATGGTTGGGAGCTAGGTTGAGTGAGATTTTGAAGAGTTTGAAGCTAAACTAAGTAAGTTGTGTTAAATGTCATGGGTATGGTTAAATTAAGCTAAAATGATGAGTTTGAGATTTGATGACTTGGTTATACAATGTTCATGTATGTGTTGTGGGTGATGAAAAATTATGTACATGTTAGGATGAGTATGAATTTATGGTAAATCATTGAAATGGAGTAGAAAAGCAAGAAATAAAAATTTGAAGTGTTTGATTTTAGAGAATGAAATATGGAAATTTTACGAGAATGAATAGTAACAGTGTTGAATTCTAAAGCTGAAACTTTCATGAATTTTTCTGTGTTTATCTAGGTAGATTTTAATCAAATTGTCTTCATGAAAGTTGTAGATCTTTCTTTTATCCCTCCATTGATATAAAGTATGAAATTTTTGGACTTTGGAGTTGAGAGATATGATATTTTGAAGTTTGTGATATTACATGGGATGGGTATTCGGGATAGCTGCATTGATTTGAAATTTTGACCCTTATAGAGGCCAAATTTGTTTTTGTGGCCTTCATAGAAGTTATAGTTCTAGAAGTCGTCTTCAAAATGGTGTTTGAATCACCTTAATCAGATATTTGTAGCAAAAGTTATTCCTATTTTACTAAACAGGTCTGGAGAAGAGAAAAGGGAGGAAGAGGACGAGAATTGCGATCATGAAGAAGGCGCACGCAGCTCGTGGTCGCGACGTGTCACGATCGCGAGCCAGCCAAAGATGCTCACAGGTCGCGGGCGTGACTTGTTGCGATTGCGACCCGCAGGTCTTCCTCCCAACTTGAACATGTTTTACTATTTTGGCCATAACTTTTTTTTTTGACCTCCAAATGACCTGATTTTTGAAGCAATGGATTCCTAACACATCCCTCTATCTCTCCACAAAAATTTAGAGCTTTTAGTTTTGATTTGAAAAATATTGATTGAATCTAAGTGAGGGGATCAGTGGGAAGAGTATGAGTTAGATATTTTTACTAAACATGCTTCAGTATTTTGGTGATATTTTGATCTGTAGGATTCTAATTGAGATGATTTTTGATTTGGAGTAAACTAGAGAAATAGGGATACAAATCATATGAAAATCTGAATCTTGATTCAGTCTCTAAGGTGTTCAGTTTCTAGATAGAAGTTGTATATAGTAAACTGTTTTTGATTAAGAGGACTCCGAAAATGTTTGAGCTATATCTTCCACATTACTAAACCAAATTGAGTGCTTTTGGTGTCAATGGAAAGATAAGACATAAAGGAACACTTTTCTAGAGGAGAGTATGACCAAATTACCTCATTTTCACCTTGTGATTGTACGTGAACAGTAGACCCGAAAGGGGTGTCTTGGAAAAATTTGAAGTGACTCAATGCGAAATGAATTGTAAATTCAATGGTTTTAGTGAGGCATAAACCTAAGTATAAGTTATACTTAGATGAGTTTTGATATGAGAATGATTTTGTGATGGAATGATACCCGGGATTATCATGAACATGCATTGTACATAATTCATTTCCATTTCATACATGTGCATTATTGAATACCTATGATGGTAAAAATTGTGATATATGTGTATGTTATTTGTTATAGAGGAGTAACTGGAACATCAACCCACAGATGTTGCCGAAACTTCTAGGCACTAGCTTCGAGATTAGTTGGTGAGTAACTTAAATGGTCTCATTTAATTTCTTGTTTGCTTAATTTATGGTTTGAATGATAAATGAATGTGCTTGATTGTGGATTCCGAACAAGAGGTCCGATGATTGTGTAATGTGGATTGAGATATTGAAGTGCTGCTTGAATGTGAATGTGAAGATTATGTGCTTTATAATGTGATTGATTATGGCACAAGCATTCCATTCATGAATACATATTTAGATAATGGCATTTGTGACTAGAGTAGCCACCGATTCGAGCTTAAAGCTCACCGAGAGAAACTGAGTCTCGAACTCAAAAGTGATTCAGAGCCTTAGGCTTAATATTTAATGAGCCCTATATGGGACAGTTCAGGTACTCGGTCACAACAACGTAATAATTGGAAAAGTGTCACATGAGCATTTCATATGCATCTTGTTAAATATGTTTGGTTTATGCTTAAGTGAAAATGTGTTACTCATGTGAAATGCAAAATTGTGAACTAATTGTGATATGAATTGATGTGTGGCATGAATTGAGTGAACCATCGATGAAGGTTACCTCATTGAGTTCGTAAAACTCACCAAAATTGCAATGTTGTCTTTTTATGATCGAGAGACGACTCTAGCTACTGAGAGGCTCTACTACTGTGTAGATTGTGAATTGGGCAAGAGAAGTCATGGCTCAAAGGTCGGTCAACTGGGATTTCTTTTGGATGGATTAGATAGATTTGATATATATTTTTTCCTCTTTCATGTAGTACTTATGTACTAGGTTTTGTTGATGTACTTGTAGTAAAGTTGAAAGACACAATATAGACTTTTGGTTTTGTGAAATGAAATGAGGAGGAAGTAGTTTCAAGAAAAAAAATTATTGTGGTTTTTCTATTAATGCTTTATAAGTGAATAATGATATGATGCCATATGAAGTGAATGTAGTGATCGATCGTAGCTTACTCTTATTGTAGGATATATACCAGAATGAGCTCCGGGCGTCCCAGTGTGTACCCTGCGATAAGGGGGTGCTACAACATTTGCTTCTCTTCTAAATTTGGACCTAGTTCTCACACCTTCTGAGGTCTCTCCTATAATCAAATCTTCTAGATGAGAACTCTTATATCTCCAATCCCGTTTCAGATCAAGCGGTTCAGGAATATCTTCTACTTTTTCTAAAGGATGGTTACACATCTTCACTATCAAACAAGGGTACTGATAGGATTTCATTATCAGTATCATCTCTCTTATTTCGTTGAGAACTATCATCAAATTTGACATGAATAGTTTCTTCAACAATCTTAGAAGTAATATTGTAAACCCTATAAGCTTTCGAAGATAACTCTTATATCCTAGACAAATTCCTGAATAAGTCTTAGAATCGAATTTATCTAGAATTTCCTTTGAATTCAATATATTACATTTGCAACCAAATGGATGGAAGTAAAATATATTAGGCCTCCTTCCCTTCCATAACTCATGTGCAGTTTTCTTCAACAAGGGTCGCATAAGTATTCTATTTTGAATATAACAAGTTGTATTCACAGCTTCTACCCAGAAATACTTAGGAAGATTTATTTCACACAGCATAGTCCTTGCCATTTCTTGAATCGTCTTGTTCTTCCTTTCTACAACTCCATTCTGCTGTGGAGTTCTAGGAGTAGAGAAATTATTGAAAATTCGATTCTCCTCACAAAATATTCTGAATTTCTCATTCTCAAACTCACCACCATGATTACTTTTAATACTAGCAATAGAGATTCCTTTTTCATTCTGTAACTTTTTGGAAAGCACTTTAAAATAATTAAAAGAGTCATCCTTATGTGAAAAGAATAATATCCAACAAAATCTAGTGAAATCATCAACAACTATGAGACCATATTTCTTTCTGCCAAGACTAAATGTCCTAGTTGGACCAAATAAATCCATATGTAACAACTTTAGAGGTCTAGATGAAGTTACAATATTTTTAGAAGAAAAGGTTGTTTTAACCTGTTTTCCTTTATGATAATTTTCACAAATGAAATCCTTGTTAAAACTTATTTTTGGTAATCCTCTTACCAAATCATGTTTAATCAACTTGCAAATATGTTTAAAACTAACATGACCTAGCTTTTTATGCCAAATCAGTTTTTCTTCATCAGTTGATACAAAACAGGAAATATTTTGACTTTGCAAATCTTCAAAATTGATTTTGTAAAGATTGTTTCATCTTTTAACATAAAAGAATATAGAACCATCCTTGTATTTGGTTACACAAGAATTTTGATTGAAATATACTTCAAAACCAGAATCACATAATTGACTGACACTATTCAAATTCCGATTATCTTGCCCTGCTGGTTGTCTCCAAAAGTTATCCATCCTCCCTTCTTATACTGAAGATCTAGGAACATAGACCTTCTTCCCGTCATATTTCATGAGAATCCACTATCCAAATACCATTGGTGCTAGCTGCTTCTTCCAAGGAAGGATATCTGCAGGAGATATTATGTATCTCATAGGTACCCAGATTTTCTTGGGTCCTTTGGGGTTAGTTTTAATATAATCTATAGAATGATGATAATGAGGATGATGGAATTTCTTCCTATGAGGGACAAAATTCTTTTTATGCTGATTATTGTTTTGAGGAAACCCTAATCCAGTTTTATCATTAGGGGGTCTGTATCTCCCTAGCACATCATTCATTTTTTTAGTACTCTCAATAAATGTCGATAGATCAGCTGAAAGGCTATTGATCCTTTGTTTCAACTGACTAATCTCCTCATATCTATCTACAGCTACCTTTTTCTTCATCTCGTCTACTTGTTTCTTTAGCAGATGTTTTCCTGCTCTAACACTTGTGTGTTTTTCAAGTTTTCTACGTACTTTTTCTTTAGCAACTTAGACTGCTTAAGTATTGTATGAGAATCTTCTAGTAATTCTGAGTATACATCTTGTAGTTCACTAAATTTTGAAGTTACCTCCTTGTCACTTTCTTTTTCGGGTACTAGGCAGATGTTGGCTTGTACCGATGCCTCTGAGTCAGTATCTAATTCAGACGAATCCAGATATTCCCAGGTTGCCATCATACTCTTCTTATTTTCTCTATTCTTCTTGGGATTTCTTTTCAGCAATGGACATTCGGACTTGTAGTGTCCCAGTTTAATGCATTTATAGCAGATGACTGATGTTTTCTCATTCTTGCCTTCATCTTTGCTATTCTTCTTAAAAGAAAACTCTTTGTTTCCTTTTGCCTTTTTCTTCCACATGCGTCTGATCTTCCTTGGGAAAAAGGACAATTCATCATCTTCTTCGCTCGAATCTTGATCTGATTCACTGGAGTCGTCATTCTTGACTTCCTCGATCTTCAATGCTTTCGACGATGAACTCCTCTTCCTCGGAATCTTGTGATTCTTCTGCCCAGCCTTCATTGCTATAGATTTATCCCTTCTGGGTTTATCTTCTGCATTGACTTCTACTTCATGTATCTTCAAGGATCCAAGAAATTAATCAAGCTTCAACCTGCTCAAGTCCTTGGCTTCTTATATAGCGGTGACTTTTGGTCTCCATCTTTTCGATAGACTTCTGAGAATCTTTCAAACGTGATCTTGATTATCATAAGTTCTGCTAAGAGCTTTCAATCTATTGACGATAGTTTGAAATCGTCCAAACATCTGATCAATAGATTCTTCGTCCTTCATCTTGAATAGCTCATACTAGTGTACAAGAATGCTTATCTTGGATTCCTTTACTTGATTGGTGCTTTCGTGTGCGATGGATAGCGTATCCCATATTTCCATCGCAGTGTCACATTCATAAACTTTATCATACTCACTTCTGCTTAGGGCACAACTTAGAAAGAACTTGACCTTTGAATTTAGTTGGAATCTCGCTTTTTGATCCGCTGTCCATCTAATTCGTGGAATAGCATTTCCTTCATCATCTACCGGTGTATACGATCCATTCTCAATAATCTCCTAAAGATAAATATGAGTAGATTCAATGAAAAGCCGTACCCTATCTTTCCAATAATGGTAGTCTTCACCATTGAATGTAGGTGGTCTAGTGAAGAAGGTGCCTTTAGCTATATACACGTGTGATTCTGCCATGGATCTTTATCCACACTTTGTGACAGTGGTTCTTGGACACCAAGCTCTGATACCAATTGAATTAAAACACGCATTAGTATAAACTTATACAAAATGCACAAGAAGGGGGGTTGAATTGTGTAATCTTTTTCAATGAATACAATCCCCTTTTCAATTTCTTTGAAAAACTTTTATTTTTCAAAACTACTAACAATGTCACGATGTATTGCAATTAAGTTCCAAGTACTTATATATCATGATAGAAATTAAAAGTTTGAAAGGTAGAGAGTAAGAGTCGACAAACAGTTTTATCTTGGTTCACCCTTAATCGGGTACGTCCAGTCCTCAGAATCCTTTCTGAGATTTCACTATACTTCACAAAAGTACAAGTATTATTTTCACCGAGCCTCTTCAGGTCTCTTACAACAAGTATTCTTTTCTCACTTAGCCTCTTTAGGCTGTCAGTTTTTCTTCTCTTTACGGGGATATTTGCGAGCTTTGTTACAGACAATAATAGCTCTCAATGTCTAGCACAATGAATATAGTGTTTCTCAAAGTCACTAGCTTTTTTAACTCTTGTAAAAATCACTAACTTTTGCAGTCTTCGACTCCAACTTGTATTTATAGCCTTCATCTTTAATTTCTTCTTGATAACCTCTTCTTTCTTCTTGAATCTTGATCTTTAAAGAAATCGTTATTCAGTTGAGATCTGTAACTAACTCAAACTGATTAACCTCACGACGTGGTATCGGGTCTTCGTCTTAGCTTTGCTTCTACTTCGTCTTACTTTTTATCGTCTTATTTTTGCTTCTGCTTCGTCTTAGTTTTGTCTCGGCTTTCGCTTCGTCTTAGTTTCCACTTCGTCTTAGTTTCGCTTTTTCGCTTCTTCTTACTTTTTTCTTCTTCGCTTTGTCTTAGTTTTGTCTCCGCTTTGTCTTATTTCCTTGTGTCTTATTTTTCTGCCGTTGCTTCGTCTTATTTCCTTTTGCTTCTCTCAAAACATTTCACCACTTTCTAATATTATTATTATTTGATTTTCATCAAAATTATTAATCGTGAAGTCATTTTGACTTAATAGGGATGATATACCTTAGGTATTTAAAACACACTTTTTGTGGTATCACTTTTGAACAAATATTTATCTCCACATCAGATGTCTTCCTATGGCCCAAAAAGTTACACTCTAAATACTTAGTCTTAATCTTGCTCAATTAAAAACCCTTAAACTCTAACATATTCCTCCAACATTTTAGTTTAACATTGACACTATGTTTGATAATACAAACAGTTAAAAGCGATGGAATGAGAGCATTTTGATGAAATAATGGAGACTACCTTTGCCCCAGAAAGAATTTTAAGTTTAATTAAAGAAAGAGATTGTTAAATGAAAACTAAAAGGTTTGTTCTAGTTTATGAAAATCAATTGGTTTTCAATAACAAGGGTTATTGAGATAAATCGAAGAAGAAAGTTAGCCAATTCAAAGTTTTTATAATTGAACCAATTGAATTGATTTAATATTTTAATAATTGCATTTAATCATTTATAACAATTACTATAAAATAAAAACTCAATAGCCAATATAAGATATAATAACTAGTATATGATATAGAAATAAGTAAAATATATGAATTCACTCTTAAGTTTAGGATATAATATAAATAATTTATAAAAAGTTATTTTTAACAAGACAACAATTCAAATTTTTTTGAAAATCAAAGCGAAATTTGTATAAAAACTTAAAACGACAGTCAAGTTACTATATAAGAAGACAAAAGAGCCAAAGCTTTAGAAACAAAACGCCTAGTTAAGTAACTCTCTTGTTTACAAAAAATGAAGGAATTTATTAGTATAATCAATATAAAAGACTAGCAAAAATTTGAATAGGAAGTAAGAAGTTATAGAATAAAGATATGACAAATTTGACAAAGTTAGAGGCAAGACAATTAAGACAAGACAATTAAAGACAAGTAGTGATATTCCATCGTGTTACCATGTCTTGAATGAGGTTCTTTTGCATGTACCTGATAGAGGCTATTTCTTACAATAACTGTAATTTAAACGATATTAATAGAAAACTATTAATTATTTAAGGTTAATTATTAGTGGATCGGTCCATTATTTATTACCCACGTGGACTCCTTTAATGTCCATGTAAACTCCTTTACAACCCATATCTTTTTGGAGTTAAAATTAAAATTAGGTTAATTTTAAAAACCTAAAATTAACCTAGTTATATTTAAAAAAACTCGAATCTTTTCTATCGACCTTCTAGTGATAGATATAGAGTATGACACTAGAGTCTCTATTATATTAGGGAGATCCTTTTTAGCTACCAGAGGTGTTATAATTGAAGTGGCTGATTAAAAACTTACATTTAGAGTAGGCAAGGAGAAAGTGGAGTTACATATATATAAGATTTTGAAAAGACCTCCTACCTAGATGATGAATGCTTTAGGATGGACATCATATACATATTGTAAATGAAGTTCCTAAAGTTAATTGTCATGATTTTGTGAAAATATATAAAGCTTTGAGACTTAAAGAAAAAGAAGAGGATATTACCTTTAGCAATTGTGTTTCTAGGCTAAATGGGTAGCCTAAACTTTTATCTTTTACCAAAGAAACACCTGGCCTTGAGTTAAGTAATTTGCATCCTTATTGTAATTATGCGCAATTAGGAGATATTTAGGTAACATGATACTAATTTCTCTTCTTCTTTGGATTTTATGCAGAAAGGGAAACAAGTTGTTTCGAATAGAGATCCTGGATAAAACACAAAAAATGACTATATTAACATTAAATCCAAGTAAAATCTCGAAGGAAGAGTTAGAAATCATCAACAATCCAAAATTCATTATCATGCAATCCATTTCAATCTTATGCATTGAATGAAAAAAATGAAAATGGAAAGGAGGAAGAACTTGGATCGGATAATCCGAAAGGTAGTAGTATCGGGAGACCCACTTATTTTGGGAAGTCAGCAACGTCGGAAAACCTGTTTCTTCTCCTCTTGTTCCTCTTCCTCTTCCTCTTCCTCTTCTCTCTTCTTTCTCTATGCTTACGGTTTTCCAAAAGTGGCAGAAGTGAAGCTCCCTTAGGGTTTCTTCATTAACCCTTTTATAGGTTTTTTCTAATTTGGGCAACCTTAAGGCTTTTTTCAAGTCCTAAAGGTCCCTCAAAAAATCAAGTCAGGAAGGCTATCCGTGTGTTATGCCGTGGAGGCTACGATTGTGGTCCCTAACTGAGCCTTCTGTCATGATTGTGGCAGAATTGCCATGTTTGTGAGACGATCGTGGCTCCTTCATGATGCTTCTGTCATGATTATGGCTTCTGGGCCACGATCGTGGGCTTATTTGCTCCTTCAGGTTTTCTCCAAATCTCCTCCATTCTTCTATATTTGCCCTGAAATACTGGCAAACACATCAAGTGTTGGTTCCCAATCTTGGAACTGGATCCCAACCGAAAAAGCGGAATCAAAAGCGAAAACGAACGGAAACTTCAGGAAACGAAAAACGGAAGCACAAAGAACGGCATCGAAAGAACGGATGCAATAAAAAACAAAGCTAGCAAACGCGCGCGGAAAAAAATGAAAGGCAAACGGAAACAAAAGCGAATTGCAAACAAGCAGATCCGACATCCGAAGCAAACATAGAAAACTGTCGCGTTGGAAATCCTTAGACTAAGCCTATCCGAAAAATCCAGTATAAATTTTTTTTCTTCTTATTCATGCCCTTTCTCTTTAATCAATCTCATACAACTCAAAACAATACAATTTCCCATTTGGA
>JANITX010000002.1:50922322-50934591 GCA_027564395.1 Erythroxylum ulei
GACCTTGCTAAGAGAATGGTGGCTACAAGAAAGCATCATGTATTCCCTTTGGTTTATTTGTTAGTCAAATTGTCATTACTTTTACCAGTTGCTACAGCCACAGTGGAAAGAGCTTTCTCCGCAATGAAAATTATCAAGAGTTCACTTCGTAATAAAATGGGAGATGACCTATTGAATGATTGTTTAGTGTGTTACATTAAAAGAGATGTATTTGCAAATATTGACAATGATCTTGTTATGAAAAAATTTCAATCTATGAAAAGTAGGCGAGGATCATTATAATTTTAGCTATTTTATATTTTTATTGTTTTTTTATTTAGTTTTGATATGAAAATTTTTGTAAAATTTATATTTTATTTTAGCCCTCTATCTTAAATTTCTGACTCCGTCACTGATCATAATTATGCCAATAATTAAAAATGACTATTAACAAAGACCAAAATCTTCCACATTTTATATTAAATCTTCTGTTTTCATTCTACCCTATTTTATAAGTATTTATCTATTTAATAAATAAGATCTACGGAAAATAAATAGGTAGACGTTGACAATACGGAGTAGGTAACTATGATTGGATTTGTAACATCACATTGCCAGCTCTCTCTCAGTTAGAATTCCACATCATCAACTAAACAGCTAGTGACGGAGACGTGGCAACATTGATGCAATCAAATTTTGCTTTCTTGCACATAAGCGTTTACTCGACTAATTTCCCCGATTTGTTGCGATCAATTAATTGAACGTCTTGGATGATTTGTAAGACAAGATCAGATCATGAGATCCACATTGGTACAATTTGATATACATTCACATAATACAAGTGGGGTACAGCTCAGATTTTTTTTTACTATGATTGAAATTAATCATGTAATTGAATTGAAGGTACTATGGACATGTGTTTGTTTATCCCTTCAAATGCTTCTGCTCTTGATAGATATGCAACATAATAAACATTATCATCATTCAAAGACTTCTCCAGAAGGCCGCAAAAGCTTGCTGATTCTTGAAACACATGATTGGTTTCGTTTTCTGCTAACTGCATAATATTACATACGTTTGTACAAAGGACCCACCAGGGGTGATCTTCTCTAACGTAGGGAGATCCAATCACTTGGTTTGTTTGACACGTGTATGGAAGATCCGACAAGGTGACAAGAGCATTATAGTACGCACCTTTCGTTTTTGGCTTTCGCACAAAAATCAAACCTATACATGCATAAAATAATGTTATAATAACTCAATTATTTGTAACGAGTCTTATTGCTTATGCTTGAATCTCGGCTTTCTTACTTCTCGGTGTTTTGAACAACTACGATGACTTTGTTATCAAGAAAAAAAGAAGAATTTGTGACCCATGGAGCCGAAATGTCACACAGTGATTGGGTACCACTCTATGCTCTTGTCAGCAAGGGTCATTATCAACAATTAATCAACGTCATTTTGATATAATTATCAAGGTAATACCATAAACCCTCCAAGAACTGGAAGACAAAGGTGTGTTTCGTGTGCTTAATTTTTGTTTTTTAATATATGCTTCACGTCTGAAGAGGCTAGATTTATGGTATACCTAATCTGACGGTGAAGACTCGTTTAACTGATTAGTGATGAAGAAAAGAAAGCAATAGATTGTTAATGAATTGGTTGTGCTTTAGAAAGTATCTTAAGCTACCTTTTCTGTTCCTTTCTTTTTTCTATTAGGCCTCACACGATCTTGGTTAGGATGCTAAGGAGTTGAATAGAATTTCAACATTGAGACCATTAGTTGCCAAGAAAAATAGAAAAAAGCTTTTAAATTTCACCTTGTTTTAGTGTTGCGTTTACAAATATAGACCAGTGCTTTAACATACGTACCGAGTTATGTTGCAGCCCTACGTCATCCTATAATTACGGGATTGATTTAATTTCCTTTGTCCCTTGTCGCCTTCTTATAATTCGTCGCTTTCTTCTTCTTCTTTACTATTTATCAACATCATCTTTTTCTTCGCCTTTCATGGAATATTGTTTCTTGTAAAAGAGGTGATATTAAGAATCTGGGGTACTTAGTTTTGGTAATGTTTCTTTTCTAGTTTATCATATAAATGTTTATAAGGCAAGTAACATAAAATTATTTTGGATAAATTGAAAAGAAGGGAAGACTTATCTCAAGGGGCACATTAATAAGACTTTCTCTAGGTGACAATATTTCTGTGAGTTCTAAGTTTTCTACCTCGACTGCATGAGTTCGAGGACTAGTTGTGTTAACTTTGGGGAGCAGACAACATCATTGATTACAACATGATTGTGTCAAATTTTGCTCGAAGGTAGTGAATATACCATGATACAACCATTTGATAAGTTGTTCTTATTACCTCTTTTCTCTAATGTACCTTTATTTTCCATTCAATTTGAAAGCAAAATTCACAGAAGAAACAAAACATGGTCGTATCATCAAAAAAATTCTTACCTGACATCTCTAAGCTCAAACCCTTGGATGGAACAAATTACAAATGTTGGTCCTAAAAATAGCTTATTTTCTTTGAGTGGCTAGAAATATATTATATGTTATTCTTTGATCTTTCGTTTGTTAAAGCCACAAGATTTGAAAAGGATAATAAAATAGTTAGAGGACATCTGCTAAACTGTATCACTAACTCTCTGTTTGATCTTTTTGTGAATAAAAAATCTATCAAGGTGATTTGAGATTCCCTATAGAAGTATGATAAAGATGATGCTAGAAAGAAAAAATATGTGGTGTGGAAATCGTTGCACTTTCAGATGGTGGATGATAAAACAAGTGGTGGAGTAAGTTCACAAATACTAGAACGTGATGGTTGATGTGCTCAGTGAGGGCATAAGTATGTATGAGACATTGCAAGCAAATGTGCTATTAGAGAAGTTTTCACCATCCTAGGGCGATTACAGAAATCAATTGAAGCATAAGAATGGATCTGTATGAGAACTAAGAGGCTAATTACTTTAAAGATATGCTCAATTATGTTTCTTTTATTTTTGTTAAAGCTAACTTAGTTGAGTCTTTTTTTGGTATTTCTAAGGATAGGTTCAAAGGTAAAGGCTATAAGAATCAAAAGGATGGGCAATAGAAAAAGTAAAACCAATCTTATTAAAAAAGATGAAATTATAATTTTTGTAGTTATGGAGGCTAATCTGGTGGGGAACAAAATTACGTGGGTGCTGGATACTGGTGCTTCAAAGCATAATAACACAAACAAGGAGTTGATCCACTAGTCTAAGGATGTTATAGATGGGGAACATGTCTTCATGAGAAACTCTACAAGTACTATAGTGCCTAGTAAATGAAAGATCTTCCTTAAAATTACTTCTGGGAAGACTTTAGCTTTGAATGATGCCGTCCCCTCCCTATGTAGGAACGTAGTTTTTTGTAGCTTGCTTAATAGGGTTGAATTGAAAATTGTTTTTAAGGATGATAAGGTAGTAATTACAAGAAACATGGACTTTTTGAGAAAAGGATGCTTAGCTGATGAACTCTTTATACTAAGCAGTATTTCTCCTGCTTTCAAGGCTAACTCTGCTACTACTTTTGCTTATATTGCTAAATCTATTATTTATGGCATGATAGGCTAGGACATGTTAATGTTACTTATATTAAGAGAATTAGAAACATTCATTTGATAAATGTTATAGATGATAACTTTTCTAAGCGCTTTGTTTGTGTAGAAACAAAGTTTGTGAAAAAATTGTTGAAACCTATAACAACTAGATGCACTGAATTGCTTAAGTTGAGTTACACAAATTTGGATGATTTTAAGAACTCTATTAGTAAAAAGGGTTAAAAAAAATTATATAACCTTTATTGATGATTATTGTAGATACGTCAAGGTTTGCCTCCTAAGATCTAAAGATGAAGCTAAGAGATGTTATGAAAATACAAAGAAAAAGTAGAAAATCAATTCGACATGAAACTTAAGAAACATATGTTTGATAGGGATGAAGAATATAACACTAATTTTTAAAGGATTTTTGTGAAAGAATGGTATAATACATGCACCCTAACAAAATAGTGTAGCTAAGCGGAAAAATCGGATGCTTAAGAAAATGATAAATGCTCTATTGTTGAGTTATGGTATATTTAACAATATGTGGGGGAAAGTGGTAATTTTTACATGCTATATTCTTAATTGAACTCCTCACAAAGAGTTAGTCAAAACCCCTTATGAATTATGGAAATAATTTTCTCCTAACCTTAGTTATTTGTAAGTTTAGGGGATGTCTAGCTGAAGTTGGCTTACCAAACTTTAGAAAGACAGATATTAGACCTAAGATCTTTTGATTTTATGTTTATTGATTATGCTCAAAACAGTGCTACATATAGATTCTTTTTTTAATAATAATTCTATTTATGAATCTAGAGATGCAAAATATTTTGAACATGTCTTTCCATTAAAGAAAAATAATGCTAGTAATGTTGTTGGTCCTTTCAACCCAGTCTGGTCCATGCTAGGTGTGATGCAATGCGGGTTATTGATTCTTGTTGGGCTATTTCCTATCCCTTTAAAGCCAAATTTGTTTATTTTCCCATTGAAGAGTTATTCTTTAACTTGGTTTTTATACGTTTCTATTTCTCCTCAATTGTTTCAAACGTTTCCATAATTGTCTCCATGATTTTTTTCTTACCCATGGATTCTTCTCTAACATTTGATTTGGTTTTGTATATTGGTTTGTCCAACTGTTCTTTTCATAGGCACATCTATGAGTTCTAAGTCTTTGACCTTGGGTGTGTGAGTTTGAGGATTGGTTGTATATATAAGTCATCTAAGTAAAATGGTCTTATTCTTAAGTTAGCGGGCTAGAAAAAGGAAAAAAAAAAGAATAATTTGAGGTTCCTTAACTAGTGGCTACTTAACTAGCCATCATTTTTATGTAAGTAAATAATAGATTTAAAGTCACAAAAAACTAAGGAGTAGCAATATAAATGCTAATGTTGGAGATGTTCAACCATAGATTCCTCGTTTTAGAAGAGTTTATAGAAGGATGAAAAAGGAGTCATAGTCACCAATTGTATTAAAGTTAAACTAAGATGGATAAATTGATTAGATTGATAAGAGGCTAAAGTAATCATCCTGAGGAATCTTGGGTCATCTAAATCCTTCATTATAGTATTTGATGGTTGCTCAAAACAAGCCAATTTTTATCAATAACAATGGACCAAATGTGCATCTTCTAAGCTTTTGTTTTGGTTTCCAAAGGACCCACGATTAGTAGAGGTAAGAAATGCAAAATTTCTCTTGTAATGTAGTGTTTAGTGGTCAAGTTAATACCCTTACATTCTATGCAAGAATTAACATTAAAAGGAGGTATATGATGAGCTAGTATTAACCTTTGTCTTAGGTTTGCTATCAACTTTCTTTTTAGATTTACTAGGAACAAAAGGATCAATTAGTCCGTGCTCTTTAGTGACCTACAATTGGAATGTGATAGGGAGGATGAAGGGGGTCTCTTAGTGGTGTTATTGTTTTATTCTAACCCCAACAGTAAAATGTGGAGCCTTGTGGATTCTACTTCCAAAAGTTGATCACTATAATGGCTGGTGACAATTTCAATTAAGCTTTGATTCGTGGTTCATCTAAGTGGCGCTTTTAGTATCATGAGATAAGTTTTTAGAATAAAATCCCATAAGTTGTTCATAATTCCCGTTACTAAACATCATATTAATTTCTTTCCACGCCCTAGGTGGCTGATTGCTTTGAAGCGTCCATTAATAACCCAAACTAACTTCAACAAGAATAATCTTATCATCATGTTTGTGGATTTTGATTGACTCTAGAAAATACTTTTCCAAATAAACCTCTAGGTTGGTTTGAGCAAAAACATTTTCTTCAGGGCGGCAGTGTTTTCATCTAAGCAAATTAGTTTCAACGACAGTTGATAAGTAACTTAACCCTTTTATTAACCAATGTTCTAGTTGCATATTATCGAATTGCATCCAAAGGAGATCAACCTTCAAATTATGTTTGTCGGGTTTCATGTCAAGCCACTGTTTACATAGAAAAAATAGGATTTTTTCCCCCCATATTCCAATGACCTATTTCAAGAACTCCCAACAAGCTTGAAGAATAGTTAAATTTTAAAAAGGAGTTGTATTTCATTTATAGATATTTACTAGGTCCAAACGAACTAAAGGTTGTAAGAAGCCCACCTTTGGATTAAGGAGAAAGCATGACTTTGTCTGCGAACTAACCAACCAAAGTACAAGACCATTTGAGATCTTTGAAATACCGTCTAAAAGAGGTGGGGTAAAAACCTCAACGAGTGGAAAAGATAGTCATCACTGACAACCATGAACACAGAAATGTTATAAGGGAGGGAATGAGAAGAGGAAGAAGGAACTTGGGGAAGCGGGAGGGAGGAAGCAAGACTAGAGGAAGAAGAATATAAGATGGAGTAGGAGGAGTCATAGGGAAAGGAATGATAGGGGGTAGCAAGAAGGTGGTGAAGGTAGAGAGACAACCTAGGTACGAGAAGAGGACAAGTCACACAAAGTTAGGGTAAGATGAAAAGGAGAGTACTAAAAAAAGAAGAGGGCAAAAGATTGGGGTTGAAAGAGACAAACTGTCATGTGGGCGACAAATGACGTGACCAGACAAGAATACATAAAAGGGATTAGTTGCTTCCACAACTTTACATAAATCACAACACATAAATAAAGGCTCAGTAGAGAAGAGGTATGTTGCAACTATTATTCTGTGCTATATTCTATAATTTACCACTTGTTTACGGAGAATTATTAATAATAAGAAACTTCTTATTTGAATAATTGGCTAAACAAATTTAATAAAAAACTACATTTACTAACAAAGTTATATATTTCGTAGGTGTTCATATTCATAGTTCAATACCAAGGCCACTTAGCATCCCTCCATTTGAAAGAACGCAAAGCCAAATTTCCTGGATGGCCTTCTTCCGGTCTCAAACTTCCATTGCTGTCCCCTTCAACAGCCGTACAACATTGAAGTTTTCGATCACGTATAGAAGCTTCCTCCCGATATGCAGGATTATTACATCTTGGATGCTGAATAAATGGCACATTTTTCCACCAAAGTTTAAGAGCCTACATGAAATAAAAAATATGGTGAATGCAACAGGACTAAATAATTAATTTCTTTTAGAAAGAAAACAAGGATTGCTACAATCACAAAATCATTTTGATACACCAAACACCAAGCTTATTAAGAAAATTTCTACAAACAAAACTGGACCATCTATATATACAGCACGTACGTAGACTAACTAAAATCCTATGACAAAGTTGCTTGGCTAACTTTATGCCCAGAATTTTGTCTCATGGATCCTCAAGTCAACAAATTCATGCATTGGCTTCTATTGGGCTCTTCGTGAATGGCCTTAGGCAAGTGAAATAGAGGATGAAGAGTTGAGTACAAAGAAATAATCCCTAAATCAAGAATTTAACTGGTGTAACTTCAGTAGGTCGACTTACATGCCAATAAATCCAGAGTGCAACTTTATGAGGCATCAACCAGAAGAACATATCCAGATCAGAGACTAGAACTGAGGATATTCGTTTGGCTTTTAGCGTAGCCACAAAATAGTCACCTAGCTCAGGATGTTGAACAGAGATAAAAACAGATAAATTATCTCCAGGAACAGCTGTGCTGATGCTCCAATTTCCTAGCATATCCTGCACTTTCCCAAAATACTATTTTAAAGAGCAACGATTGTATGACGAAATGAATGCTTAGATTTCCTTAATTCTGAAACTACTATGAGAAGATTAAGGAATGAGTATGAATACAAAAGCAATGTGCGCTGTCTAATTTTCACACGGATTAGATCTCCTACGGAAGTATGTGGTGTCATACAAGTGCCTTCCAAAACAATAGTCACAGAAAGAGCACATGCACAGACCCTACGTGATAAAAGCTATGTGCTAATGACAGACTAGGAAATTGTCAATTGACAAGAAGTACGAAAATTCCACTTAATTGATAAAAGAAAAATGTCGGATACAATAAATATGCTTCAGTAATGGAAAGCACAAAAACGATGGTGAAGTTCTAATCGATAAGTTCAAGTATTTAAAATATTTTTCTGCTATGTCAAAAAGCTAAAGCTTTTGGATTGAACGAATTCATTGACACAAGAACTTAAAACATTTCAATGTTTACAACATACATCAATAGAAAATGAGAGTCAATCAATCAATAGGGTTGTAAACATGCATTACATTTGTCCTGTTGAAAAGTATCAGGAACAAAATACAAAAAACATGTAATAAGCAACTTAACATAATGAAAAATGAATAGCTACAAAGAGTAAGGCCAAGAATAAGATATACCATGAAAGGGCTGACATGCAATGGCTTTGCCACTAAATCTGAATTTGGATTGAAAACAAACCTAACCCTTTCTCCCCATGGTGTATTTGTTACCTAAACCAGAATCACAAAATCAGCAAAGAAGTCTAGTACATAAAGAATTTCATAGTTTTAAAACTCAAACCAAAGAGATATTAAACAGGAACATGATGCGTGATTCCAACCAGATGTGATGCTCTCAGATTTCAAGGCAATAAAATACCAACAAAAGTTTTGCAATCATGACAAAGAGATCTAGGTATTCACTTGTCTAAGTATAAAAGATTAAAAAAAAACCGTGAACTATTCTTGTGTTTAGTTCTTCTCTTCAAAGGCTCCAATTTGTGGTAAAGACTAAGGGTTGCTGTTCTGAGAGGGTTTAGACCCTCAGTCCAAAATAATACGAATTCATTGTAACTAGAACAGCCAGAAAAAAGTTAGCTTCTGAGTTAGAATTACCAGCTTTGACATTATATTCCATGTAAAGCAAAAGAACATCTGCGCTATACTTCGTTTACTGTAGGAGAAAAAAAAGTACTAAAGATGGTCTTCTATGAAGTGTACAGTATAGAAGGATTTTCAAATGAGCGACTAGTTTTCAAGCACAAACCTCAGCTATGCACTTTGACAAATGCTGTTCAGTGCCATCCAAGTCATAGCAATAATACAAGCTCAGTGGATTTTGCTCATAACCCACACTAGAAGGTATTGTCAACAGAAGGCTGCAAAAGGATTGCCCAATTCCAAACAAATTAAGAAGCTCAAGGAAATCGCTAGTTGAAATGCATGTTGTGGAAGGACAGATTTGAGTGACACAAAACCATAAAAAAGAATGTAGAAGAACAGCTTCAACAATTAAAGCATTTGTACGGAAATGAACATTTGGCGATTATATAAAATAATTTAAGACTAGTAATTGGATCAAATGTAATTGGTGCATTTGTGCGAACAGAATGTAAATGTATAACTTACAGGAGAGATCGCAGAATGCATGTAAACTACATAGACCAGAATCCAACAATAAATAAAATGTTAATTTCATTTCATTATTCTACAGGAAACTGGTTTTTAGTGCAAAAGTTCAGAGGTCTTAGTCGATTTCATCATTTCCTTAATTACCTTAATAATTAACGCAACTGCTTCATCGCTTAACGAAACAAATAATCCAAAGTTTTCAGGTTAAATCTGTTCGTTAACAGAATCCATAAATCGAAATTGTGCATTTAAAGAAAGTTCTGCTTCAACTGAGCCTCAAATTATGGAGCGGATATTTATGATGCAACGAGCTAAAATTGTAAAGCAAAGTTTTCTTAGTTAATGTGTTTAAACTCGAGAGCAAGCAGTTACTAACACTGGGCCATCGGTGCAGGTAACCCGTCGAGCATCATCGGCGGAGAGATGGTCGGGAGGGGGATGCGGAGCGTGGTCGA
Source organism: Erythroxylum ulei (assembly GCA_027564395.1). Taxonomy (NCBI): domain Eukaryota; kingdom Viridiplantae; phylum Streptophyta; class Magnoliopsida; order Malpighiales; family Erythroxylaceae; genus Erythroxylum; species Erythroxylum ulei. Next base: position 50,932,082 of record JANITX010000002.1, read on the forward strand.
GGTCAAAAAGCGCATAGCGGACATAGTACTGAAACGAGTGACGGACAGGACGGCGGCGCTCGTGCCAAACTGTGCCTTCATAGAGATAGACCGAATGCGGTGAAGTTTTGAGGGCGGAGGAAGTGGAGACGTCACGGAGGCGCTTGAAGATAGTACGTATAAGGAGGAGTAGAGATAAAAGGCTGGAGGTGAGAAACGTGGAGGTAATTGACAGGAGAAGATAGAGTGATTCCATATTTCCGCCTCCCTTGTCATGGTTGGCTTTTCACACCTATTAACAAGAGTTACGGTTCGATTTTCTTTTCTTTTTAAATAAAATAAAATAAATTAAAAAATATGACATTAGTTAAAGCTTCCGTAACAAGTAAGGAGCTCTCCTAATTTAAGTGACATGGTGGGTTTGAATCTCCCTCGTGTATGTAATTATTTAAAACTTAAGAATAAAGTTTTGTTTTCTGCAAAAGACCTATTTTACTCGAGCGAGAATTAGTCCAAAAATAAATGGCTTAAAGGTCCCGTATTTGAGATCCCCTTAAGAAGCCTTGTGGGGGAAAAAAAAAAAAGCTACTTTCGAAGTTATTGGCTTAAGTTAATCCAAAAACACTTCCGACAAATTGAAAATCTCCTTATTGGAGCCAGGATATGTTCCTCGTTCATGTGCTATTTATTCAGTTCTCAACTATAAGCTTTTTCGCAACTAATTGGTCTATGATATCTTATTGTAGAAAATTTTAGAACTTGCTTTTGGCTGCTGTCCTTCTATAAAGCATAATCTCCCCCACTTGTACTGTCTTTTCAGGTGAATTTAACGTTTTCAACCCATGATAAGAAATATGCTAAGGTGTGTGACCAAATTATAGTTCTCTACGTTTGTCCTAAGCCTGGCTCTAGAAAAACTAAGCATAGTGACACACTGAAGGAGAAGATATTCTCGTGTTTCAAGGACTTACTTGCAAAACTGACATAAGTAATTATCTATTCAATCCCTTTTAACTTTTTCCAAGGTTTAAAGTTTGTTTCTAATTTCCCAACTGAAAATATAAATGAGCATTTAAGAGCTATCTTTTTTAACCAAACTAAGCATCTCTAGGACAGACAAGATTTATAGGTGAAAGCTTTAAACCTATGTCTCCCCTAAGTTATTTTGTCTTCCTGGTCCACATTTGGTCTACAAGTTAGGGTTGATTCGTTATCTGATAGAAGCCTTTCATACCTACAATGCCAATCCCCATCCCTAATGACCTTAGCAACTTTTGATGAGAGAAGGGATCAAAAGCTTGAGATTATATATACCCTAGAGCTTATAAAGAGATCGTAATTCATTCCAGCTTCCGAACTAGAGCCAAAATTTCCTCCTATTACCAATCTTGATCTTCTTCTCCTAATCTAGAGGTATCCTCAAGATGAGTAACTAGTTGAGTGAAAATGAAAAATTAGGTTGTTCTTTGATGCTCTAAAAGCTTCTATTCCTAATGATGTAAGATGATAGTAGTAGATTGCATAATGTTTTAGTGGGTAGTTTAGTATGTGTTTAGTTGTTAAATTGAATAATTAGTGCATGTTTATGTTATGATTGTGTTGTTTAGTTAGACATTTGAATTTTGAGTGTTTTATGGGTTGGAGTATGCCTTTGAGCTTAAATTTTGTGTATTTGAGGTGCGTTGACATATTTGTTAGTGTTTTAAATCAAATATCGAAGAGCGGAAGAGAATCGGAAGAAGCCCATAATCCAACCCAGGTCCATGATCGTGGCCCATATGCCATGATTGTGTCAGAAGATTGGTAAGTCTGCCACAATTATGGCTTCTTTTGCCACGTGCCACGATTGTGTCAGAAGTTTGGTAAGTCTGCCACGATTATGGCTTCTTCTGCCACGATCGTGACAGAGAGCAAAATCTTGGGCCACGATCGTGGCCTGCGCGACAGAAGATGTGGACAACCTTCGGGACTTAAGTTTTCGAGGGACTTTTCAGACTTTTTGGGCACAAAAAGACCCTAAGGCTTACCCTAAATGAAAAATACTATATAAAGAAAGATAAATGACCTAAAAAGTAGCTCTCTAATCTACCACTTTTGGGAAAACTCTAAGAAGAGAGAAGAAGAGAAGAAAGGAGCCGGCTTCTACTGCTGTTACTTTCTTAAGGCATCCTAATCCTTTTCCAATGTGAATTTCATTCATCTTTATGTTCTTTTTCTTTGAATGTTGAGATGGATATGAATATGTTGATGGATTTGAGTTTGATCATGATGTTCTAATTTTCTTTAGATATTTTGACTTAATTTAATGTTAATCTAGATATTTTTGTGATTAATCATTTGGGTGTTGTGATTATTTGTTGTAACTTATTGCTTCGGTAATAAATCGAGAGAGTGAATCAAATGCAAAATGATTGGGTTGGGTTAATAAGAGTTAAGCGATCTAATAGACCACGCAATTGTTGGACCAATGGTGGTTGACAAATAAAAATCCCTTTATGTTTTGATAATTATAAAATATATAGAATTGGTTA
>JANITX010000002.1:50934691-50952360 GCA_027564395.1 Erythroxylum ulei
GCATGTCCAGTAATTTCATGTGCACAATTGAGACTGTGTATCAATCCTATTATGCATGAACAGTCCTAAATCATTCCAATCCATTTCATCCTATGCCAAATTTCCTATTTTACCCTTCCAGTAGGGGGTGAGATGTTACAGAAGACATAATGGAAGTCTTCATGGATGATTTTTCAGTTTTGGAGATTCTTTTGAAATGTGCTTAACCAATTTAGACAAGGTACTCTAAAGATGTGAAGAATCACACTTAATGTTGAATTGGAAAAAGTGTCACTTTATAGTACAAAAGGGAATAGTGTTAGGCCACAAAATTTCTCACCACGAATTCAAAGTGGATAGGGTGAAAATGGAGGTTATAAAGAAATTCCCACCTCCAATCGATGTTAAGGGAGTACGAGGGTTCCTTGGTCATATCAAGTTTTACAGTCACTTCGTTCAAGATTTCTGGCAGATTGCAAGACCCTTGATAAACTTATTAGTCAAGGATGTGCCCTTCCTTTTTAATGATGGTTGTTTATCCGCACTAGATCAATTAAAGGAAGCATTAACATCAGCCCTAATCTTGAAACCACCTGATTGGACACTCCCATTTGAGGTCATATGTGATGCAAGTGACCAAGATATAGGTTGCGTATTGAGTTAAAGAAAAGAAGAAATGTTACATGTGATATATTACGCAAGCAAGACCCTCATGGGACCCCAATTTAACTACACCACCACAAAAAAGGAATTACTCACTGTGGTGTATGCATCTGATAAGTTTTGATTATATCTTTTGGGTTTAAAAGTGATCATACTCACTGATCATGTTGCTTTAAAATATCTTTTTAACAAAAAGAACGTGAAACTGAGGCTTATTCGTTGTGTACTTCTCTTATAGGAATTTGATATCGATGTACGAGATAAAAAGTAAGCAGAAATCTGGTCGCAGACCATTTATCACGTCTGGAAGGAGGGAAATGCAAGCAAAGTGATTATATTAATAAGAAATTCCCTAATGAAACCTTGATGTTACTTAACAGCCTGGTGGCACCATGTTTTACTGATATTGCAAATTATGTTGCCAGTGGTAAACTCCCCTCTGATTTATCATATCAATAGAGGAAATGATCCTTGCATGAATGTCCTAGATATCTATGAAATGAACCAATCTTGTATCGAGCATGAGTTGATGGTTTAGTAAGACGATGTGTTTCGAACGAAGAAATGTTGGATATATAACATAGTGTCATGAAGCTTAATATGTTGGCCACTATAGAGCAAACAAAACAACAACTCGAGTACTTGAATGTGGATTTTATTGGCCATATTTGTTCGAGGATGCTCAAGCTTTCGTGGTATAGTGTGATCGCTGTCAAAAAGTATGCAGCATCTCCAAAAGAAACGAGATGCCTTTATCTAACATTTTGGAAGTTGAAGCCTTCAACGTATAAGGCATCGACTTTATGGGCCCTTTCCCATCCTCCATGGAGAATATGTAAATTCTAGTTAGGGTGGATTATGCATCTCGTTGGGTTGAAGCCATGACATCTCTAATTAATGATGGGAATGTTATACAAAATCTTGTAAAATGATTATTTAATAGATTTTAAGAACTATAATAAGTGATGGAGGAGCACACTTTTGCAACATATCTTTTGATTCTCTCCTTAACCAATACGGGGTCTACTATCATGTTGCCACCCAATGCCACCCGTAAACCAGTGGACAAGTCGAGGTTGTAAATCAGGAGCTCACGCGTATTTTAGAAAAAACAGTAAATAGTTTGAGAAAGGATTGGACATTGAAATTGGATGATGCCCTGTGGGCTTATCAAATCGCTTTCAAAACTCCAATCAACACTACCCCTTAAGGTGTGTTGTTTTCTTGTAGAATTAGAGCATCACGCATTTTGGTCAATGAAGGTCCTAAACTTTGATTGGAAGCAATCGGGTGAAAAATTTCTTTTGCAAATCAATAAACTTAATAAGTTTCGCCACAATGACTATGGAAACGCTAAAATTTATAGAGAAAAGATGAAGGAGTGGCATGATTCTCATTTGAGGCCAAAGGATTTTAAGGTTGGGGATACGGTCTTGCTATACAATTTAAGTCTGAGGCTATTTCCATGAAAACTTAAATTGTGTTGGAGTGGACCTTTTTAAGGTAACTCAAGTGTTTTCTTATGGAGCCCTTGAATTGGAAAACTCAAACAAGGAGACCTTTAAAGTCAATAGGCATTCTTGGAAACCATATCTCAAAGGAGTGATTTTCAAGGAAAAGGAAGTAATTTCCTTCCTTTCAAACAATTGAACACATTTCCAAGGATGCAAGGTCAAGATAATAACCCTAAATTATCACGTTTAGTAGTTAGATTTAAATCATTGTGCAATTAGATTTGTTTTCAATTGAATAATTAGTTGGAATGAATTAGATCATTAATTCTCTTACTCTTTTAAATCACTTATAAAATAGGGAAACACTCTTGATTTCAAGCAGATTTGGTCTCAACACTATGGCCATCATCACCTCAATGGCTATGACAAATTTTATGCTCTTAACCCTTCTTTTCATTTCTGTATTTATCTTATCATTATGTTTTTGTATTATTTCATTTTTATTCCCACCTTATGTATTGTTTGTTTTTTCTTCTCACATTGAGGACAATGTGTTGTCTAAGTGTGGGGAGGGTTGTGTGCATGCATGCTTCTATTTTGAAAGTGAATTTTGCATATTGTATGTTGGTTTGTTTAGGTTTGCATGATGTATTCATGTGAATGTTTCAATGGCTAAGACTTATCGGAATCGGTTTAGCTTTGAACATAGTCTTTTGGGTTGCAAAGATTTATTAGCTTGTGAAATTAGTGTTCTAGGTCGTTTCGGTTAAATATGCATGTTAATTAGGATATGATGTTATTTCATTCACTCTAAGAATTTACCACATTCATTTATAATTTTAGGCCAATCGAATACGTAGCATCGTTAGTTTCTATGTATGAGATTGATTAGCTTAAGAAATAAGGTAGGTAATAATAACAACAACAACAACAATAATAATAATAATAATAAAGTGTAAAAATATTAAATAAATAACTATTCCGTTGGCCTTATTTGAAACAAATCAGGTTATGAATAGAGCTAGTAGCTAGGTGAGATTATAATGTAGCTGACTAATTGGGGGATATTCATCATAAATGTTTGCCTTCACATCAAAAGGATATAATGACATTCCAACCAAGCCGCTTAATAAAAACATGGCCTAGTTGAGTAATCGGAGGACATCATCACAAATGTTTGCCTTCACGTCAAAAGGCTAGGTTCATGTCATTTTAAATTAAAAGAAATAGTGTGTTGTTTAATATATCCTACTGATTTTGTGAACAACATGATTTCTTATGAAAAGTTGCTTAAGGATAGTTACAATTTTTATTAACTAAATAATTATCAATGTATGTGTGTAAATGATAGGAGTGAATGAATGTAACATTAAGTCTTGATTATTATGTATATTTAGTCTGAAGTATTTAGACACATATTTCACAAGTTAATAAGTTAGAACAACTTCAGGGATAGTGTTTGTTGTTAATTGTGTTTAATGTGTTTTTTTTTCTTGTTTTGTCTTTGCTTAAGCACAAGCAAAAGTTTAAGTATAGGGATGTTGATAGTAGTAGGTTGCATAATGTTTTAATGGGTAGTTCAGCATGTGTTTAGTTGTTAAATTGAATAATTAGTACATGTTTAGGTTAGGATTGTGTTATTTAGTTAAATATTTGTATTTGAGTGTTTTATAGGTTAGAGCATGCCATTGAGCTTTAATTTTGTGTATTTAAGGTGCCATAATGTGTTTGTTAGTATTTCAGATCAAATATCAAAGAACGGAGTAGAATCAGAGGAAGCCTAAGATTTGACCTAAGACTACGATTGTGGCCCATAGAAACCTGGTGGGTCTGCCATGATCGTGATAGAGAGAAAAATCTTGGCCCTGATCGTGGTCTGAGTGACAGACGATGTGGACAACCTTCCAAACTTAAGTTTTTGAGGGACTTTTCAGACATTTTTGGCACGGGAAAACCCTAGGGTTTACCCAAAATTAAAATCCTATGTAAAGGAAAAGAAATGACCTAGAAAGGAGCTCTCCAATCTGTCATTTTTGGGTAAACTCTAAGAAGAGGGAGAAGAAGAAGAAGAGGGGAGATAAGTCGGCTTCTACTACTATTGCTTTCTTGAGGCATCCTGATCCCCTTCCAAATTGCATTTCATTCATCTTTGTATTCTTTTTCTTTGAATGTTTAGATGGATATGAATATGTTGATGGATTTGGGTTTGATCATGATGTTCTAATTTTCTTTAAGGATTTTGACTTGATTTAGTGTTAATATAGTTATTTTTATGTTTAATCATTTACGTGTTGTGATTAATTGTTGTAACTTCATGCTTTGGTAATAAATCCAGAGAGCGAATCAAATGCAAAATGATTAGGATGGGTTGATGAGAGTTAAGGGATCCAATAGATCATGCAATTAATAAAATCGGTTATTATACAGTGAGGCATCTCGTGTGAGACCTAGTTGCTTTTTAGATAGCCTAAGAACTGATTAGGGTTAGAGATGTTTGTAATTTAGAGACTACATGTTTGGTATTTAACCTAATTAGGGATTATTAATTAGGGTTTGTGATTATAACTAGAGAGAGAGTAGTCCTCCCTTCGATATTCTAGAACCGACACCTTATTAATACATAAATGACTATGTTAGCATTAATGATAGGAAAAATCCCCCTTTCTCATAATTTGGAACTTCTTCTTGTGTGATTTCTCATTGTGATTTTGGTATAACTCAATTTAATTTCTTTTCGTGTTAACCTACAAATTAATTTTTTCCAGTTATCTTCACTTGTTTACTTTTCTGTCTACTTTTTATTTTCATTTTTATAATTCTTAGGGCCTTAGATAACTTAGAATTGAATTAGTTCACCACTCCTTGAGGGATCGACACCTCACATACTACACCCAAGACTTATGCGCTTGCAATATTTTAAGGGCTTATAAATTGTAAAAGTTGCCTATCACTAAGTTTTTGGCGCCGATGTCGGGAAGTAGTAGGATTAGTTTAGTTCTTGTAGTTTAAGGTATTTCACTACTCTTGTGTCCGTGTAATTGCATTAACACAAGAGTTACTCAAAACAAGTCGGACTACGAAAACCTTAGCACTGACATCACTCGCATAGAACGAGCCATTTGATGGGCCAAACGACAAGAAGAAGAAAAAGAGGAACTAATGGTGGAAGAATTTCAGCACGAGCTCAATCAAGGAGGACATCAAGGCAACCAGTTGCAAACCCTCATGGACTTCATAAGATCGGGGTTCAACGTTGCCAATTAAGAAGTAAGCCGACCACCAGTTCAAGCTGTTTCTTTTGAGATTAAATTGGCCTTATTGAATATGTTTCAAATGAATGTCGAATTTTATGGACTGACTAACGAGGATCCCAATGCACATATTGTAAACTTCCTCAAAATATGTGATATCTTCCGATATCATAGGATGTTGGAAGACGCAGTTAGAATGAGGCGTTTCCCATTCACGTTGAGAGATAGAGCCAAAGCTTGGTATCACTCGCTGAGCCCCTCAAATGTCACAACGTGGGAGCAATTGGTATGTGTATTCCTAAACAAGTATTTCCCACCTCACTAAGAAGACGAAGATGATAAAAGAAATCACGAACTACCAGCAGAATGATGGGGAATCACTTTACAAGGAGTGAGAGAGATATAAGGAGTTGCAAAGGAGGTGTCTACACCATATCCTACCAAAAGAATTTCTTTTGCAAACCTTTTACAATAGAGTCAATCCACCTATAAAAGGTACTATAGATGTAGTATCGGGTGGATCGCTTATGCGAAAGACTATTGTCGAAGTGAAGGAGTTGCTAGAAGAAATGGTCAGTAATAGCTGTTTGTGGACGAATGAACAACATTGACAACATATAACCCTCCGAAAGTATAAAGGAGCTATAACAGTCGACCAAATAACAAAGATGTAGGCTAAGATCAACAACTTGACTCGACAGCTAAGCAATATGAAGGCTTCTTCTTAAGCCCCTGTAAAAGCTATTTAGAGAAGGTGTGAGCTATATGGATAGGACAACCACGACATTATTGATTCTTCTTGATGAAGGACTAAGAAGTAGAGCAAGTTAATTATATAGGAGCACAATTTAGTAAAGGTGGAGGGAACAATCCCTATTCAAACACAGATAACCCTGGGTAGAGAAATCACCTTAACTTCTCTTGGTTGAACAATATGGGAGGTCAATTCCGACATGTAGGGCCTCTAGGATTCTAGTAGGAAAAACCAAATTTCATGGACATTAAATTGGATAAAATCTTGGAAACCTAAATGATGCTCAAAGGAATATGGAAGGTAGATTAAAAAAAGTAATAAAGAATCGTACCTCCTCCATACATCATTTAGAGGTTCAAATGAGCCAGATGGCAAACATTCTATCCACACGAAATGTGGGGAATCTCCCAAGCACTTTTGAAGAAAAACCAAAGGAGCAACATAAAGCTATCACACTTTGAAGTGAGAAAGAACTAGAACCATCCACAATACGAAAGTTGCAACCCCTCCTCCTATTGAGAAAAACCAAGAAAAGGAGACAAAAGTGAATATGAGCGAGTACCCACCATATGTTGCTCCTCCACTTTACCCACCCAAAGTTCCATATCCCCAGTGGTTGCAAAAGAATAAATTAGGTGCACAATTTGCGAAGTTTGTAGAAAAACTAAAGACTTTGCAAATAAATATTTCATTTGTCAAGGCTTTGGAACACATGCCCAAATATGCTAAATTTTTAAAGGACATATTATCAAAGAAACATATATGGGAAGAGAACCAAACGGTAGCTTTAAGTGGTACCTACAGTTCCATAGTCACCAGTTAAATGCCGTCCAAGCTGAAAGATCCAGAGAGTTTTACAATACCTTGGGTGGTTGGTGACCTTGAATTCACAAAGTGCCTCTGCAATTTAGGAGTAAGTATCAACCTGATTGTTGATATCTAGATACCAACATCAAGCGACTTTAAGGTCTCTGTCTTTACAACTTCCATCATTGGAGGATTCAATCTTTTTTGTGATTCTCTTCATGGTTTGGATCCTTCTTCGAATAGAATTCGATGCATGCATGTTCAAGGGCTAATACCTTTGATGTCATCTATGGTCCACCCTATAACTGTGATGTGGTCCTTAAGCACTCGAATGAGCTTTTTCTCTTGAAGCTTGGTTAAGTTCCTTGCTATGATTACCAAAAGTGTTTCTGCTACTCCCCAAAACACACATTTTAAGTGCTCCAATAATTGCTTCAATTCAATTATAGGTGCCTGCACAACCGAAGGTAAAGATTTCGTATTAGATATTGGCAATTCAATATTTTAAAATATATACCTTTTTGATATTGTTTGCAGTGATTGTAATGCTAGTACAATTTCTTCCATTTCATCTGTAATGAGTAAGTTAGAATTTTGCAAAATGTTTTTCGTTAAACTTATACAAAGAATGACTTCTAACTCATCTTTACCATGCATATAAAAAATTTCTTAAGACAAAGAATCAATGACATCAATTGATAAAATAGAATGAACATCACTAAGGTACCTCATAACTTCAAAAATATTAAAGTGAAAATTTTCACCGTCAAACTCTATAGTCAATGTTTCTGTATCCATGTCAATCTTCATCTTTGATGTCTTCAAAAATGGTCGACCCAGAAGGATAGGTGCAGAATTAGATGGAGGTTCTCCATTCTTGTTAACACATAAAAGTTAGCTGGGAAAACTAATTCGTTAACCTGCACTAAAACATCCTCTACAACCCCTTCAAGATAAGCATTAGATCTATCAGCTAATTGAATTATAACACTTGTTTCTTTTAACGATTACAAATTCAATTAAGTGTAAATGGAATATGGCATAACATTAATTGAACCTTCTAGATCTAACATTGCTTTTTCAAATCTAGTATCACCAATTTTGCAGGGAATTGTTAATGTACCTGGGTCCTTACATTTTGGGGGAAGCATTCTCTGAATTACTGCGGACACGTTCTCCCCCACACTTACTTTCTCCTCTCCCATCAATTTCCTCTTAGACGTGCATAACTCCTTGAGAAAATTGGCGTATTGAGGAACTTGCTTAATGGCATCAATTAGACGTATGTTCACCTTTATCTCTTTGATCATCTCTAAAATATCCCTATCTTGCTCCTCTTTCTTCGATTTAGCAAACCTACTAAAAAAAGAAGTAAAGTATTAGTAAAATTTTTAACTACAGAAGATTTAGAATTTACCTAAGTTCCCGTTTCTACTTCTTTTAGAGGCACTTCAAGTTCTTTTTCAAATTCTTCATCATCGCCAATAACAAGAGTCTTATGTGGTGCCTTTATTTCTTTACCACTTCTCAATGTGATAACACTTACATTATCTTTCGGGTTTACAATTGTTTAAGATGGAAGCTTACCCGAATTCTTATTCTCTAATCGGCTCACCATAGTAGCTATATGACTAAGTTGATTCTCCAGATTCTGAATGCTAACTCTTGTTTGTTGTTGGAATTGTATGGCATCATTTTCATCATTCCTTTTAGTGAAGGTCCCGGACTTGATGGTGAGGTTGTCTTTGATATGGTTGTTGATAGGAACCTTGTTGTTGTCATCGCTGTCCATAGGTAGTTAAGATTCCTTTGTAGTTGACCCAAAAAGCTTCCAAAAGCATTCATTTTTTCTGTAGATGTATCTTGCAAAGTTGGACACGTATCAGTGGGATGTCCTACCATTGTGCGAATTCCACAAAATTTGACTTGTTGAGCACCATTGCTACCATTTGCCTAACAAAAGATGTCAACATAGTTATTTGTTGCTCTAATGTAGCAGTACTAGCTTGATTAGCCTTTAATGGTTGGGGGTTCTCTCGAATACTAAATTATTGGGAGTTAGCAATCATGTTGGAAAAGAGATTTTTGGCTTCAAATAGGTGTTTTGCCCTCCATTGTACCTCTGCTTGTTGCTTCTACCATATTTCTTTCTTGTGGCAGAAGCCCCTCATAGAAATACTGGATCAAGAGCTTCTCATTGATTTGATGATATAGGCAGCTAACACACAACCTCTTGAAATGCTCCCAATACTCATATAATGTTTCCTCGTGATGTTGTTGAACCGCACAGATCTCCTTTCGAATATTCTTAGCTCGAGAAACAGGAAAGTATTTTTCCAGAAAAAGTCTCTGCATCTCATTCCAAGTGGTAATTGATTTGGAGGGCAAGTAATAAAGCCAATCCTTGGTAGTGTCACCCAATAAGAATGGAAATTCCCTCAACATATTATACTCTTCTTGTACCCCGACTGGGTTATGTTAGAACAGACCACATAGAACTCCTTAAGATGCTTATGAGGATCTTCATTTGGCATACCATGAAAAGTAGGCAAAAGATGAATTATACCATATTTAAGCTCAAGAGCAAGATCAATAGTAGGAAAATCAATGCACAATGCTTGATGATTAAAATTAAGGGGCAACTAACTATTTAAGAGTATGATTATTATTTTTCTCAACCATGTTAGAAGCAGTTTTAGAAATGGAATCACTAGAAGAATCAGAAAGTAAATCTAAAGCTATTTGCATTCCTGGTGAATAGTCATGTTTTCTATCAAATGATGATGAATCCTATAAATTTTATACAACTTTTCTTCTCGCTTTGTGTATCATTATTTTAGTTCTGGATCAAATTTCAATTCAACAGTGTGAGAAGTTCGTTTCATACACCATAACTAACCAGATAAGAAAAGAAATTAATAAAAATGATAATAACAAAATAAAACAAACACAAATAAATTTATAAAAGCAAAGGATAGTAATCCCCAGCAATGACTCCAATATTTGTCACGCGTCGTAACACCACCAAAATAACTAGATTACAACTATAAGAGTGATGAGTTTAGGTCAATCTCACAAAGATTAAATCTAATTACATTGCTAAATTATACCTATATGCAAAATAGGGGGTGTTTGGTTCGATCCTAATTAGAATATAACGAAAAATTGATCATGTAAAAGTAACTCAAATTAAACAGTGCAAAGTAAGAAAATTGATGAATGAATTGAAATCTTATTCTTTGGTTTAATCTCGGCCTAAGCACAATTTCACAGATATCATTGAACTATAGTCTTTACACCTCTCTTAAGACTCTTGATCATGAATTAACAATAAGCTTTGTTAATTTTAGACATAATAATTAATCTCAAAGACTTGTACTAATCGATAAAAACACTTAAACACAAATAATTAACAAATAAACATGATTATAACCTAAACACATACTAAACTATTGAATTAACAATTAAATACATATCAAATTAAGCACTAAAACATGATGCAATTAACACTTATCAGGTTTTCATGAAAAATGATTCAATAGAGAATTAAAATCATTCTCATGCAATACCCAATCAGTCCATATAAGATAATGTAAACAATCCAAATAAGGGAAAGAAAATGATACACAAAAATTATATGCTTGGTGCACTCCTCGGCCTCGATTGCACCTCCGAACTGGTGTTGATAAAGTTAGCCTTCTATCTCCATCTTCAAGCTCCCACCATCAGCCATCCTACATCACCACTATCGGTGTTGAAGAACGAAGAAAAACAAATGAGAAATGAGAGAAAAATATTTTTGGCTGCGTCTGTCCCCTATATCTCTCTCTACTGTCATTTAACATTCCCCTTTATAGAATAAAACTAGGTTTAACTAAGGGACACATAACCCTTCTCACGCCTATGAGTGGCCTCTCATGGGTGCGAGAAGGCTTCACGAGCGTGACTTAATATGTCATACCTATGACTAGCTTTTCAAGGCTATGAGAAGCTTAGTAGCTGGGTGAGAACATGGTTGGGTGTTGGATGTTGGTTGTCAAGAAGCATGGAGTTGTCACCGTGAGAATATGGTAGCTGGTTGTCGTGAGAAGCATGGAGTTGTCACCGTGAGAACATGTATGGGAGCTAGAAGCATGTATGGGCGTTAAGCATGGCAGTTGGTCATGAGAAATATGTTGGCTGTCTTTGTTGTTCCACACCAAGTGCATCCATGACCGTCCTTTCTCTATCTTCTTCTTACTTTATGAATCAATAGAGTATGGACATTCAGAGCATGGTTTCAATGAATACGGTTTCAGGTCACTTTAGCTCCTTCACTTTCAAAATGTATGTAAGATCAAGTATGAGCTAAAGTGACTATCCTAAGCATTTCTAAGGCATTATTCACTAAGTGTGTAGATGAAATGAATCAACATTTAAGCACATATCAATGTTACTTTTGAGCTTAGGTCTACTTTTATCCATTTTCTCCTAACTATCATGGTTTTGCAGGTCAGGATGCTCATAAGCTTTTTAAGGAGCTCGTTATGATTTGTTTTACCATGAAACCTACAGGGGTACAAAAGATCAAATAATATTGGGAGCTTTTCTATTCTCACAAAAAGAAGTTGTTGTGTCATGGTCGTGCATTACTAGCCACGCCCATGACACTTTAGTCATGTTCGTGACTTGTATTTTCATAACTTCACTTGATTTTCTACAATGTATACTCTTCATCTTTATGCATTTTCTTGTCTTCTCTTGCTCTAATCCTTCTTCTTTTTGATCCATAGAGACAAGTGAATGTGAATCTCAAAAAGATGACTCAAAGATTGTGCTTTCGACTCACTTTAGCTCTTTTGCTTTCGAATTGTACCTAAAACCATATAAGAACTATCATGAGTATCTTAAGCATTTTCATATCATTAATCATTAAGTGTAAAGGGTTAAATGTATCAATAATTAAGCACATATCAATTTCTCCCACGTTTATCTTTTAGCCGTCCTCAGGCAAAACATCAAAATTAAGCTCACAGACCCAAAACATTCACTTAATTCCCATATTTTCCAAGAATACATAATCATAAACAAATATGATTGACTTTCAAAAATCATAGTAAGAACTTAACATGTCAAGCGTTTACTCATGATTAATCAACATTCATTACCTTTAAAAACCAAGCAATCTAATGGTAGACTTAAAAAAAATATTTAAACAAGATATGTTCACGGGTAAACTTGACACCATTCATGATCATGTCACTCCATAACTTTGCATATCATTTCATTTCTCCACCACTAAGGTTCACATGCAAAATCATGGATCAAAGGACTTTTCAAGGTTCTAATGTGGGCAAAGGTAAGGTGAGATGTATTTGGGTAAAGTTGCATGAAAGCCATCAAAGCTAGTGAAACAAAAGCAACACTCAATTTATTATCAAGTGCAAAAGCCAACATTCACTCACAATTGTGTACATCAACTATAATGAATGCAAAAAATGGTGTTTCATAACTTAAATCCAAGCTCTAATAACCCATTCAATACAACTTTAGGAGGATACATTAATTATAAAAATCTTTTCAACACATATGCACTTCCTCCTTGATACATTTATTTAAACATTTTTTCTTTCTTTTTCCTTTTCTTTTCTCTCTTTCCTTTTCTTTCACTTCTTTTTTTATGAAAATTAAAAGAAACTACATAAACATTAGAATTTCAATGATAAGTTATAAAATAGCATCCCAACTTTTTTTAGTAAATCAGTAAAATTTTATACAAATAAGAAAATGTTATGTACACAACTAGGTATTTTTTAAACAAAAATCTCTTACCTACCAAAAGGAATAAGGTAGTATGAATTCATAAAAGATCCTAGATCAAGCCGTGTAATAAACACTACCAACAACACTCCTTCACATACTTCCTACTAAGAAGTCTTAGAAAGCTAGCTCTTCAACCCAGTAACACAATTTCACCAACAAACATGCCAGCAACACAAAATGTCCAACATTCATATTAAATAATCAAATCCACAATCAACATAACTAAAAATGAAGATTGTAAGAAAGTTCTTCTATTTTCCTTGTCCACTATCATGGTTGCCTTCTTCACACATACCTTTCTTGATAGAGCATCCGTAGGAAATGGTTCTCCTACTGTTGAAGCTTATGATCAAATTCATTGAAGACATTTGATCTGATATAAGGGAAAAACTGTAAACCTACCGATACCATTTCCTATTAAAACTTCATGATTTCCTGAATTGAGGTAAGAGTGATTGCTGCCTCTATCCACTCTTTTGACGGAGGAGAGGTTACATATGTATACCTAACATTATAACTAACCCACACATATGTATACCCCCACACTTATACTTTTGTATATCCACAAACTCAACAATCAACAAATGTTCCACTAGCTTTAAGGCTTGGGAAGGATATTTAGTTACGATTAAAGCATGTAATGTGGTTAATACATAAAGAAAAGACAAATAAAGCTCAAGGGGGCTTAATAAGGGAGAAATCATGTCAATAGGGTAGGCTATTTGGCTAATGCAGTTTAGAAAAGTAAAGAAGGCCTAATCATCTCCATGTTAATGCATGTGATAAAAATGTTGTCTCGAATAGAAATTTAAGGCAAAATTAGGATGTACTTGTCATGAAGGTCACACATTAATAGACAATGAGACTGATATGGATGTGTCAGTCTATTAAGCTTAAAATCTAACAGGCTTTGTCTACCACTAGTCACTAATCTTCTAAAGATAATGCAAATCGACCAATCACAAAAGTAAAAGTACATACTTAAGTTGCCATGAAATTCTCTATTCAATTCATTCTCCACTAATGCCTATATAGTCTTAAAAGCAATATAAAATGAGCAAATGTTTGTTTGTTTGTTTTATTCTTTCTCTCATTTTGATTCAAAACTTAAAACAAGTATGAAATAAATATCTAAAAATAAACATGCATAAAAAAAGAAAAGAGAATGTTTAAAGAAAAGATATTTACTTCCCTTGGGTTGCCTCTAAGAAACGCCTTTGTTTAAGGTCACTGGCTCGACTCCATACCCTCCTCACATGACAAAATTATGATCTTCAGGTAGTATAGTTTGAGCCACTTCCATGTGACCTAGTTCAAGATAAGGCCTTAGTTGATAATCCTTCATATTCAACATATGCCCTATCATTAGAATCTTGATCTATACTGAGTCCATGCTCTTGGGAAATATTTCAAAAGACTCTTTGCCTTTTTCTTCCTCGTTTAATACCTCCAGTCTACTATGTAAAGGTGAAGAGTTAGTCTTAAAAGTAATTATGGACTCAGTACTCACCTCTGAGCTAAAAGATATATCTTTTTCAGCTTCGAGCTCCTCCTCAACATCTTCGACACAAACAATTCCTTGAGTAGTCCACTCAATATTCTTAAGCTCCTCTTCATTCTGTAAGGTCTCTACGCTAACATCCCTTAGGTACACCTCATGTTTAGATAGTTGTGTTTCTTTGCCTTATGAAAATAGGCGGTCGAGAGCTTCCGTTAACAGACCCATCTGGCTTGCCAAGTTATGAAACCTAGAACTTGTTTGTTGATGGAATTGTATCCCTTCCTACTATAATTGCAAAGTATTAGCAACAAAAACATTAACTAATTCCTCTAGAGAAGTAATTGAGTTCTGTTGGTTTTCCAAATATGGGACGCTAGACCCTGTATCATATGGAAATTGCCTTACTTCCTGCTGGAACTCCTATACACTCTATTGAAGTTGAATATTGTTAGGAGTCATAATATTAAGAAAATCTTCCAGAGATGTACCTAAGTCATATAAGAAATTTCTGGTCTATACAAGAATTGTTGTGCAACATACATCCTATCAAGGAAGTAATTTTGTGGGTTATCCTATCCATAACTAAAGTTAGGTTGATCGGTCCAAACTTGATTATACGATTTAGAATAAGAGTTATATAGGAAATTACTTCCGTCCATGTCAAATTTTCCTTTTTCTCACACTCACGAAATAAAAAGTGAAAAGATCAAGAAATAACTGAAAAGAAACTAATTACAAACAAATATGTGAAGTAAATCACTTGTTAATATAGAAATCACGTATATTATGTAGAAAACACAAGAAGGGGTTGAATTGTGTAATCTTTTCAAAAATATTAATCTTTTGAGATTTCTTTACAAAATTCAAATGATCACAAAAACACTTTACTAAAGTTGATAAGTAATGCAATCGTAAGTAATATTATCTACTCATCTAACAATAAGAAAATTAAAAGATAAAAGTTAGAGGATAGACGCTACGATTTTATACTAGTTCACCCCAAATCTTGGGCTATGTCTAGTCCTTAGAGTTTGTCTGAGATTTCACTATACTCTTCAACTTTACAAGTATTCTTTCTACACTTGCAGAGTCTCTTCAGGTCTCTCTCACAAAGTATTCTTTATCTACTATCTTAGCCTCTCCAGGCTCTAGCCTTTCTTTCTCTCTCTAGGAAAGATATTTTTGAGCTTCACGTTACAGATGTATTCACTCTCTTCTTTTGCACTTTGAATACAGAATTTCTCTAAGTATTGTATTATCAAATTTTCTCTCTTGTAAAAACGTTATTTAGTCTTCAACTAGAACTAGTATTTATAACCTAAGTCTCCAACTGTCTTCTTGAGAAACTAATTCTTGAATCTTCTAGAAACCGTTATTAGTTGAGTCCTGTAACTAACTCCAACTAACTGACTGACTGGCGTTCTAGAATATCTTCCTTTTGTATCGTCTGAAATAATACTTCTTCTATTATCACGTTTTGTCTTATATTGCGCTTCGTCTAGCGTTACGCTTCGTTTGGTGTTATGCTTCATCTTATGTTGCGTTTCGTCTGGTGTTGCGCTTTGTCTGGTGTAGATATATCGTCTTTTGTTAACGTATCGTTTGTTGTTGACATCTCGTCTATTGTAGATATATCGTCTGTTGTTAACATATTGTTTGTTGCTGACGTCTCGTCTGTTGTAGATATATCGTCTGTTGTTGACTGCGCATCTTTTGGACTTAACTAAGTGTTACTTATATTTTTCTGCACACTTCACAAACTTGTCAAAACAGTTCATACATTTCTAAGATTATTATTATTTGATTGTCATAAAAATTAATAGAAGTGAAGTCCTCTTGACTTAACAATCTCCCCCTTTTTAATGATAACAAATAATCATAATGTTTAAAAATAAAATGATATTCAGATGAATAGATGAATAGTATTCAGACTATAATAAACAAAGCAAAAACATAAGAAATGCATAAGATATGTACAATGCTTTCTATCTTCTTTTCTTGTTCTTTTTCTCTCCCCAATGCTTTCTATCTTCTCTTTTTGTTTTTTTCTCCCCTATTTGTTATTAATAAAAAAGATAGCTCATCATAGACACTTCAGAATTTCAGAAAACATATGTTACATGTCAGTGCGGATCGTCTTGAGGTCTTGTTCAATAGTAACCTATAGAAATGCCACTTCCTCATGATGATCACCCACTGATTCAGCTTGTTCATCAACCTTAATATGAATTTCCTCAATTTCTTTTGCTAAGGCTTCCTGAACTTCCTTCTGTTTGTGACTTGCTTCTGTCCAATTTATGAAATGCCTTAAGAACTTCGTATTAACAGTAGGATCTTGTTGTATTTCATTAAGTGGATGAAGGTTTTCAACAACAAATGGTTCTGAAGGTCAAACATCTAACTTTATGGTTTTGATTGTGGGTAGTCTGAAGGTTTGTTTGCCTTCTGTGAGATCAAGATCATCAGGCCTAGGTAGTTTCAGAATTGGTTGCCCAAGAAGGTGTAACACTTATTTGACTGAAGGTATGAAACCTAAAGGTCTGAAATGCATAAGTAAATGCACAAATAGTTCTAAATTAAACTTAATACCTTCAACCGTGAAACTTCTGTACTGTCCTTCTGTCACTTTACCAACTACCTTGAAGTTTACATCTATGGTGAAAATTCCAAATTGACTTCCTGATGCTTTTGAAATGTGATGTAAAACGTAGATACCTTCAGGTTGAATTGCATTACATGCATCATTTATGTTCTTCACAGCTACTTGAATCTACTCTTTTATAAGATCATCTTCATTCCCTTCAGGAAACATCTTCTTTTTCCCTTTTTCTTCGTTTCGCACAAGGGTTGAATATCTTGGTTATATATCTGGCATAATTTTTATTGATGTTCTGCTTGTAATCGGATAGATTGTATACTGATCTTTTGAAATCTTCATTGGATATGGTTTTGCCTTCTCATCTTGCAGAATACCATATAGTATTCTTTCTTCATGACTTAGAAGATGTATTTTTTGATCGTTAATCAGTATAGGTTTAACCCTTGACTAAATTTTTTGAAGGTTCTCTGATAACAATTGAGCTTCTGCTTCGAACAGGTATTGATTCTTTTATAATCTTCATTCTCAAATCCTTTTTGTTGATTGGATGACAAGGATTGTAAGGTTCCAATTGGTGTTCAATTGTCTTCGTGTTGGGACCCGATCTCGAAGTCGGACCCCAACCGGAAAAGACGGAAGACGAAAAGCGTAACAAAGTGTAGAAAGTCGCGAATCGGAAAAGACATATCGCCACAAAGCGAATCGAATACGAACAATCTAATAAATTAAATCATAAAGCGGAGACAAATCAATGCGGATCCGATCAAACGTAAACAAATCGAATTCCGACATCCGAAAACGTATATCTTCGCAAACGAAACTAATGAGTCGCGCTGGAAACCTTAGACATTCCAAAACC
>JANITX010000002.1:50968229-50978602 GCA_027564395.1 Erythroxylum ulei
TTGAGTCACAACTATGCAAGGTGAGTCATGGCCGTGCATCACTAGTCATACCCATCGCACTTTGTGTCATGGTCGTGACTTGCATTCTCATGACTTACCTTGTTTTTTTACAATGTATACTCTTCATTTTCATACATTTTATTATCTCCTCTTACTTTAATCCTTCTTTTTGTTCCATAGGGACAAGTGAGTATGAATCTAAAAAAGACGGCTTAAAGATTGTGCTTTTGACTCACTTTAGCTCTTTTGCTTTCGAATTGTACCTAAAACCATATAAGAACTATAATGAGTATCTTAAGCATTTTCATATTATTAATCACTAAGTGTAAAGGGTTAAATATATCAATAATTAAACACATATTAGGTGCAGCAAAAGATCGACTCTTCGATTTGCCTACCAGGAGTGTTACCACATTGACATAAATGAAAAGCCTATTTTTGAAGTAGTATTTTCCATCATTGAAGATGGAGAGCATAAGGAAAATGTGCCAGCTACCCCATCATAATATCATGGAGCAACTCCTTCTCTGATACTTGTAAATAGAAGTTTAGTTGATGTAGCAAGTGGTGGAGCATTAGGTGGGAAGACTCCTAAGGAGGAAAGAACTTTAATTGAGCATATGACGACAAATTACAAATATTTTGACATCTATAATTATTTTTACAAAGTAAATAAGGTTAGTAATTCATTATTATACATTGTTTAAATGAGCTAAATTATTTTGTTAGGCAGATTAATGTAGTGCAGGCACAAATGAAAGCTATAGGATATATGCCAATGTTAAACATCTAACAAATATGTGCCCAACATTGCCACAGGAAAACATGGAACATATAAATACTTTTAGAGGAAAATTTTCTCAATAATACAATTCATATTCATAAACTTATAACCTAGGTTGGAAAGATCTTCCTCCTTTAAATCAAGTATATCAATAGAAGATAGGGTTAAGTCTCTTACTTTTAATACCATGAAATTCTTGTAAGATATGAAATGGTTTCAATAAGAGACATGAACTTAAATTCAAGAGGAAAGGTCTAACACTCACAATTTAGAGTACTAGGTGAGTTAAATGACAGCTACTATCAATCATTTAGAAGCACAAAGTGGAGGAAAAATATCACCACAACCTGAGATAAATCTAAAGAATGTTAGTGAAATAACCTTAAGGAGCAGTAAGATTCTTACAGACCCTAAAAGGACCACTCTTAGGATGACCACTAAAGAGGAAAATGAGAAGTAGCTTGAAGAAGAAGGAGATACCTAATCTAGTTCAAAGGTAAATTCTGAACCTTAAAATATGGTTAAGACTAACCATCCACCTTTTATAAGCAAGTTATCAAAGTCAAATACTAAGGAAAAGGATAAGTAGATGTCAGGTACTTTTCAGAAGGTGGAAGTGAATATACCATAGCAACTTCTCATCCAATATTTCTATAAGGGACTACTATCGATGGAGAGGAGTTTGGTTGATACAACGAGTGGTGGAGCATTTTACAAGAAGACTCCTATTGAAGCTGCGATACTGCTTGAGCGTATGACCGCTAACACTCAACAATTTAGCTCTTGCAATGATGTTTGACTCGTAAACGACATAAGTACTTCATCTATAGAACATCTTCTAGATGAATTAACAACTTTTGTGAGATATATTATAGTTGGATAGGCACAAGTGAAAGCATGCAGAATATGTTCAAACACGAGCCATCTAACTGATAAGTGCCCAAAACTATAAGAGGGGAGTACGGAACATGTAAATGTTATAAGAGGGAACTTACTGAATCAATACAACCCGTACTTGCAGACATATAACCCAGACTGGAGGGATCACCCTAACTTAAGTTACGGAGGGAACAACCAGTAGAATTACTTCCAGAATCAGTTGCAAGGAGCACAAGGATTTGAACTAAGGTAATAAGGAGCACAGGGAGCCTCTTCTTCTAGTTTAAGAAATGCTATGGAAGAATTGATTAAGACTTTTACTACTAGCAGTCTCCAATTTCAACAGAGCATACAACAATAGCTTCAATAGGGCATACAATAGATTCAGCAAGAGATGAAGGCGAGTGTACAGAATTTGGAAAACCAAATGGGTCAGATGGCAGTGAGGCTAAACCATATTGAATCATAAATTGGAGAAATGTTGCCATCCCAACCCGAGGTGAAACCAAATAATGACAGTGTCATTACCCTAAGGAGCAGAAAAAAGATTGAGGGTCCCAAGAGAACTCCTTCGAGGATTGCTACCGAGGAAGAGATCAAGAAGGAATTGGGAAAGGAAGAAAATCCCTCATCGAGCACGAAGTTTAATTTCAAAAGTCCCAATATTATTAAGATTAATCCTCTACCATTTTCAAGCAGATTGAAAAGATTCAAACAAGGAGGGGAAGGACAAAGAGATATTAGAGACTTTCTAAAAATTGGAAGTTAACATACCTTTGCAAGCACTAAAGTATGAAAAATTCCATAAAGAGTTGTGTACAAACAATGGGAAATTGCGGGGTGATGAAAAAGTGATGATGGGTGAAAATGTGTATGCAGTATTTAGAAAGAAGATGGCTGTAAAATGACAGGATCTAGGTATGTTTACCATTCCTTACAAAATTAGGAATACTGTGATCAATAAACTTATATTAGATTTGGGTGCTTCAATTAATATGATGCCTCATTCAATTTATGCTTCTTTGAATTTAGGTTCATTAAAAGAAATGAGTGTGATCATACAATTGGCTGACCGCACTAATATTTATCTTGATGGTGTGGTTGAGGATGTTTTGGTGCAAGTGAATAAGCTAAAGTTTCATGCAGATTTTTATGTTGTGGATAAGAATGATGACACTTCGTATAATCTGATACCTATCTTATTAGGGAGATCATTTTCTTAATACAGTTCAAACTAAGGCAGATGTTCGTGAAGGCGCTCTCACAATGGAATTTGATGAAGAAGTGAATCATTTCAAAATTTTTGATGCCATAAAACATCTTCATGATGATCATTATGTTTATTTGTTTATTTGATTGATCCTTTGGTATAAAAACAGTTTAAATTAAGTTGCAAGGATCGTTTGGAAACATTTTTGACTGAGGATATGGAGGAAGAAGCCAACACTGATGTTGATATAGGAGAAAAACTTTTGGAAATGATGACCACTCTAGAATCACTGGAAAACTCTCCAAAAAGGTATAATTTGACTTCTATAAAACTAGCTAAATCTCACCAGAAGTTGTTACATTCTCATATGCAGGCACCAAAGTTGGAATTGAATCCACTCCCTACACACATAAAGTATACTTATTTGAGAGATAAGCAAACTCTTCCAGTCATCATTTCAACAAAGTTGACTTCAAATCAAGAGGACTAATTGGTTCAAATGCCAAGAGAGCAAAAGAAGACCATCGGGTGGACTATTGTAAATATTCAAGGAATAATCCCCTATATTTGTATGCACCTCATTTTATTAGAAGAGGATACAAAATCCATAAGGCAAGCTCAACGTAGGCTGAATCGTCCAATAATGTAAGCTGTGAAGAAGGAGGTGTTGAAGCTTCTCGATGTTGAGGTGATTTCCCCGATCTCTGATAGTAAGTAGGGAAGGTTAAGGTGGTTTGCAAAGAAGTGTGGAATCACTGTTGTGACAAATCAGAAAGGTGAGTTGGTTCCAACCCAAGTGCAAACTAGGTGGCAAGTATGTATTGATTATAGGAACTTGAATTCTGTAACTCGTAAAGATCACTTTCCACTTCCCTTTATTGATCAGATGCTTGAGAGATTGGCTGGTTATGATTATTATTGCTTTCTAGATGGCTTTTCAGATTATCTTTAGATTCTGATCGCACTGGAAGATCAGGAGAAGACCACATTTACATGCCTCTTTAGTACGTTTGGTTACCGAAGAATGCCATTTGAATTATGTAATGTACTCGCCACGTTCCTAATGTGTATGGTAAACATTTTTTCTGAATATGTTGAGAAGATTATTGAGGTATTCATGGATCATTTTAGTGGATATGGATCTTCTTTTGATGAACGTCTTAAGAATCTTGCCATTATTTTGGAAGAATGCGTAGAAACTAACCTTATGTTGAACTGGAAAAAATGTCTTTTTATGGTGAATCAAGGTATAGTTTTAGGCCATGTTATATCTGCTAAGGATATTGAAGTAGATGAATCTAAAGTTGATCTTATTTATTCTTTACCTTACCCCTCTACTATGAGGGAAGTGTGTTCTTTTCTTGGATATGTAAGTTTTTATCGAAGGTTTATTAAGGACTTTTCAAACATAGTCTCATTAGTATACAAGCTTCTACAACAAGATGTTTCCTTTGAGTTCGATGCAAAGTGTAAGGAAGCATTCAACAAACTTAAGGAGCTTTTGACATAACCACCGGTGATTCAACCACCAAATTGGAACCTCCCTTTGGAGATCATGTATGATGCAAGCGATTATGCAATGAGGGTAGTTCTAGAAAAACGAATGGGAAAAAGCTTTGCATACCATCTGCTATGTTTTCAAGACTCTAAACCCAACACAATTGAATTACTCCACATCTGAAAAAAGCTCTTATCCTGGCTTTTACTTTGGAAAATTTTCGACCGTATTTGTTTGATGCTAAAGTGATTGTTCTATCCATGCAGATTTGCGATACTTGCTCACCAAGAAGAAAGCAAAACTAAGGTCGATTAGATAGATTCTCCTCCTTCAGGAATTCGACTTGGAGATAAGAGATAAGAACGGGGTAAAAGATATGGTGGTAGGTCATCTCAGCTGTTTGATAAAGGGAGAAGATGATATCCCTCTATGAGAAACCTTTCTGGATGAAGAATTATTTTTTGCCGATACAACACCATCATAGCTTGCAGACATTGTCAATTTTTTAGTTACTAACGAATTACCTGTTGGTTGGTCAACGAATCTAAAGGATAAGGTTGCAGAGTAAAGTGAAGTATTATGTATGGGATGACTCGTATCTTTAGAGGCACTACATAGATCAAGTTATCAGAAGATGTGTACTAGAAAATGAAACATCCTCAATCTTTGCCTTCTGTCATTCTTATGCACGCGGAGGACATTTTGATGTGAAAAGAACTTCTTGTAAAGTTCTAGAGAGTGGCTTCTACTGGCCAACATTGTTCAAAGATGGATATACCTTCTACAAACCCTATGATAGATGCCAACAGTCAAGTAACCTGTCCCGTAAGGATCAATTGCCACAAACTTCTTTGCTTTTCTATGAAATTTTTAAGTTTAGGGCATTGACTTTATAGGACCTTTCCTTTTTTCTTTTGGCTTTACTTATATATTGCTTGTAGTTGATTATGTTTCTAACTAGGTGGAAGCCAAAGCCATTAGGACTAATGAAGCAAAGGTTGTTGCAGATTTTGTTAAGGCTAACATTCTTTCTAGGTTCAGGATACCAAAGGCAATCATTAGTGACAGAGGAACCCACTTATGCAACAGGGTGATGTGAGCAATGTTTATAAAATATCAGATCATGCACAAAGTTTCTATTACTTACCATCCCCAAACTAACGGGTAAGATGATGTCTCAACGGGGAAGCTATGTCATCTACCGATGGAATCACAACATAAGGCATACTGGGCTACCAGAAGATGCAACATGAATTTGAATGATGCGGGGTGCATAGGAAGTTGTGGCTTTAAAAGTTAGAGGAGATGAGAAATGAATCCTATCGTAATGCAGTAATATATAAGAAGAAGACAAAGGCTTTTCATGATATGATGATTTTGAGGAAAAGCTTCCCGGTTGGCCAAAAAATGCTACTATATCACTAAAATCTCAAACTATTTTAAGGTAAGTTGCGTTCCCATTAGGTTGGTCTATTTTTTATCACTCATGTCTTTCCTTTTGGTGAAATAGAGAAACGAAATCTCAAAATTGACAAGACATTCATAATGAATGGTCATCTTTTGAAGCTATATTATGAAGGCTTCCAAATGGAAGATTTGAAGGTGTTGATGCTGGATGATGTGACTGGTGCCACTTGATGCTCGCAACAGGAAGTCAAGCCAACGACGATAATTAAAGGCATTGCTTAGGAGGCAACCCAAGGGAAGCTAATTTTTGTTATTTATATGTTCACATTTACTATATTCGTAAACTACTTTATTTCTTGCATTTGATTTTACATTGAGAACAATGTAAGTTTTAAGTGTGGGGGCGGGGATGTTAGTTTTTATGCATGTTTTTTAGGTTAATGGTAGCTTATGTGACTTCTTAGGTAGTTTTCAAAATTAAACAAACAAAATAAAAATAATCTTTTTTATTGATTTAAAGATTATTTAGTCATAATTAGAGTGTGAATTGACTAGAAAAATCCATAGCAACCTTAACATTACTTTTTATCTTGTGATTAGTTAATGTGCATTATTCTTACAAGTACGGTGACTAGTGATAGGCAAAAAACAAGTGAGGTTTTGAGCCATATTAGACTGACACATCCATATCAGTCTTACTATCTTTTATATATGTGACCTTCATGACATACACATCCTTAATTTTCTTTGATTTTCTATTCAAGACAAATTTTTTATCACATGCATTTTTATGAAAACGATTTGGCATTCTTTATTAATTACGAGATACATTAGCCAAATAGCCTACCCATTTATATGAATTTTCCTTTTCTAACCCCTTTGAGCTTTATTAGCCTTTCGTTTTGTATAAACCACATTACATGCACCTAACCAAATGCCTTACCTAAGCCTTAAAGCTATTGGAGCATTTGTTAACTTCTAATGATAGTGATTATACAAAAGCATAAGTGTGGGGGTATGCATATATATAGGTTGGTTATATTTGTTAAAATGTCATGTTATGAATCCCATATTGATGCAACTTCTATCAATGTTATATTTGAAAAAAATGAGTTTGAATAAAATTATCAAGGAGAAAATACAATTTTGTGAAAAGTTGTTAATTAGTAGTTTATCCTCTTTAAGTTGTATTGCAAGGTATGCTAAAAACACTACAGACTGTTCCAAACCACGACAGAATCCACAAACTCCAAACTCCATAACTTTTGATCTAGAACTCCAAAATTTACAAACATTATATCAATGGAAAGATAAAAGAAAGATCTACTATTTTTGTGAAGACATTTTATCAAAATATCTCTAGATCAGTACAGAAAATCACAGAAGTTTCAGATCGAAAATCCTACTCTCCACTGTTCTTCTTCTCTCTCTCAACTGTAACTTTTTTATCTAACACTTTTGCATATCCATTTCAATATAACAACAGAACTGATTTTATACTTTTTTTAATTGATTTCACAAATCCATCATTTAATTCATTCATTATCGAAATCATAAATCACAAATCCATGCATGCATGTACATTTTTACACTGTAGAAATACCATCCGAACTACTTACTTGGTTCCACAAAATCTCCAGCAGGTGAGAGTGAATCAATAGCATTAAAAAAAATTCAACACTTAATGTTTCAGTGGATGAACTAGAGAAGAGTTTTGGTAAAGGAGTTGTTTCCGATGAAGAACAAAAACATAAAGACATATTATTAAGCTTCAGCAATTTCTCTCCAGCAACACACTTCACTATGCGTGTTCCTTGCATATGGGCCATGTGTCAACATGCAAGGCTGCAACATTTCACAATACATTTTAGCCATTTTTCATATATTTAATCGCCACATGTCAGGTCCAAAATACCCCAAAATTTTTAAAAATTTCTAAAATTCACCAAAAATTATGAAATAATAATGACTCTCCAAATAAAATTTCAGCTAAAAAATAATTCACCAAAAATTTCAAAATATCCAAAATATACCAAAATTTCCAAATCACAATTAATACAGTCCAATTTAATCCACAATTTCCACTTATAAATCAAATTTACCTGGAAATGCTAATGAATGCATGTACAATCATATGAACGTGCTAAATAAATGTGTTTGTCACAATTAACTTATGCATGATGTGTATTTTCCTAATTTCACAATACTTTCTTATAAATTACTATTCTAGCCTTAACATGGGTATCGGGATGTTACATTATTGTTGTAGTTTCTTTATATTTTTGTATTTGTTCTTGTTTTTAATTAAAAGAAAGATAAAAAAAGAATAGATTATTAGGGAGGAAATCCATTTGTTTTCTAAACAATTCAAGTTAATCTTTGGAAGTTATTTCTCCTTTTTTAATATTGTTAAAAAGAAACTCTTTTTATTTTGATCTTTAGTTTTCCTCAAGGATGGCCAAAAACTATAAACTTATAATCATGGAATTTACTCGATAATCAGATTATAGAATAAGTTCATAACCCTAGCCCATTCCCATTTTGGGCAGAACAAATATACTAATTCTTTGATTCCAGTTAGTAAGAGGGATCTTCGACTAAGAAATAGATTATAGAAGCTTAAAAAGGGTATCTTAAGCAATTTCAATAATCGATTGATTATTTTTTATTCCTTAATGTTTACTAATTAATGTTTACTATGCATCTAAGAAATTTGTATTGGTTTAGGTACCTCATGGAAGAAAAAGAACCCAAAAAATCTAAACCTATAACTTTAGTGTAGTTTTACTAATGTTCAATCTTATTTTCCTTCATAAAGTGAAAGGAGATGAGTTAGGGTGAAATTACGACAAAGAACATTAGAATTGAAGTGATTTTAGAGCTATTCATCCATTTGAAGAAGTACAACACTAATCACACTAACACAATTCTAAACCTAAACATGCACAAATCATCTAATTAACAACTAAAAACATACTAAATTACCAACAAAAGCATAATACAACCTATAACTATCAACATCCCCACACTAAAAATTTTGCACTAAAAATTTTGCTTAACTCATCAAAACACCTCAAACACACAAAATTAAAGCCCGATATCATGCTCTAAACTATATTACACTAAAAAACACAAGCACTTAAACGTACTAGCACAATTTTAATCCTAGACATGCACAAATAATATAATTAACAACTAAAAACATACTAAATTACCCACTAAAACATAATGCAACCTATAACTATCAACAACTGTGTGAGGGACCACGTAAGTTATTATAAACATATACAACCTTATACATATGACTTGTAAGTGCTTACATAGCTATGTATGTTGCCCATCTAACTCTCTAGAAAATTTGCTTAAGTCACCTCACTTAGATCTTTGTATAAGAAAATTTGTGTAAGTCACCTCCCTTATGTCTTTTGCCTAAGCCACCTTACTTAGGTATTTGTTTCTAAAAATTTTCCTAAGTTGCCTCACTTAAGTCTTTTCCCTAGGCCACCTCCCTTAGGACTCTATTTGAGGAAATTTACATAAGTCATCTCACTTAGGTATTTCATTATTTTCTTAATCAGTCCATTTATTATCAAATTTTTGATGGAGGGTACTTCACCTTACTACATATTTTCAAACAAACATCCAATTTCCACTCTACCAAAAAGTTTAAGGCGCATGCCATAAAAAGCCAACACAACCTAATAATCATGACAATATTTATATATAATATCATTGACAACTTAACAAGTTTCACAGGAGTATTCACATATTTCCTACACCATCCTTTTAAGCAACTCTCTCAATTCACATAAACAACTTTTTCATGGAAGATTCCCAATGACTCACCACAATCACAAAATTTACTTATAGATTAACAAATTATCAACAAGCATAATAGGAAAACCAAAATTTCATACTTATTGTTCACACACACAAACACACACATATACAATTTTCATGTTAAACATCTTCCCAAATTCAGTTTTTATAGCCCCAAATTTTGCTATAAACAACAAGTACATCTAATGTTGTAATAGTCTTTAAGACCTATGGTAAACCAACTATATCTACCTACCCATTATGAATTACCATTTTACAAACAATTACCAAATTTCTAAACCTACAAATTTTATGTTTTAAACAACTTCTAAATTAATTTTGTAGGCTTTTAAATCACGAGTATAATCATGGACTCAACTTTAGCTCTAATATATAGACAAGTTTTAAAATTTGACAATATCTCTTTATCTGTAAAATTTGAAACTTTCCCTTTTATAAGAATAAAGTAGACATGTATGTTTACAAATTTTACATTTTTAACCTTGTCAATTCTTAACTTTTGACTTAGAAAAAATCAGAATAGACACCCTAGTTATTCTTTAGAAAATAGAACAACTACACTTATTGTAGCACCCCCTTACCGTAGAGTACCCACCGGAACACCCGTAGGTCATTCCGATAAATATCCTACGATAAGAGAACACTACAGACAAACACTACTAAACTCCACATGGCATAACAATAATAAAACAGTAATATGAAATTGAAACTTTTTAAAACCAAACTGTGTTCCATTTCATTTCATCAAACTCAGT
>JANITX010000002.1:51511662-51523331 GCA_027564395.1 Erythroxylum ulei
GAAAAGAAAAATCCCAGTGTAAGTGAATGATCCACCATGATCGAAAAGGCATTTTTAACTAACTCCGCGTTCTTGCATCTTTCCTTAAACTCAAACCTCAATTCTTTTTGGTCCTGAGAACCGATCCACGTGGCCGTTTTCAACGAAATTTTGGTCACATCAAAATGGCCCACGCGTTCACTCGCTCTATCTCTCTGAGGACACAGACACCCTCACAACATATGTGCAAATGGTACCAGATTTTTTGTCCAGTTTTAGCTTTTTTTATTTTGTCTCATAAAATTTTAGTCATTTATTTTGCGGATCTCATACAGGGTCCATATAAATAAACGGCTGAGATTTATTGGACACAATAAAATACCATAATATTGAACAGAAAATTTGGACCCGTGCAAATGCTAACCTTATTGACATGGGACTATGAGGAGTGGCGTCTTCTCTATCAACGCATCTGACCATTTTCCTAACCCTGGACCCCTACCTATTAGTCTGCTTTATTTTCCATTTCCCTTCTTCACCGTTCATAACATTGGCCCCTTATTCACATCTCTAACGCTATAACCTTCTTGATTGATCAAACACTTGTAACATATAGCGTGTATTATCTTTTTACCAACAAATTGATTTAGTAGATAGTTTCTACATTTTTATTGCTTTTGGTAATGAGCTTATCCATTTCATGCAACATCTAAACTTACGACTCCCACTTTAAATGAACGTTATTGCGATCCATGATTATATCTGTAACTTGTAGTTGAAAAGTAACTCCTGTTCATCATTATATGCATGTAAATTTAAGATGCGATTGCGAATGGGGTGGTTAAAATTGCTTTTAATTCCTTTAGCATGCATGTTTGGATGAAATATGATCTAATGAAATATTCATGTTACATCCAAAATTCATGATGTTATTGATAACACTAACAGATATTCCCCATCATTTCTTGGTGTCATGTAACGATACGGCATCTGGTTTGGAGGTCCCCCATTTGTTTCCATCTAGGCGAAAAATAGCATTCAATTACATATTTGTAGGCTTTAGGACCAGAGATCCAATCACTTCATCGATTCCCTTAACAGGAGGATTGCTGATAGTACACACCTGTCTTTGGAATTTAGTGATCTATTCCCTTATAGTGCATGGTTGCGGTCCCGGCATGGACACAACACAGCCTTTTTGAGGAGAGCCATTGGATAAAAAGAATGAAAAGTGATGTGCTAAACAAATCTAGTTTCTTCAAGTTTCCTCTGCTAGGCACCCTCAGTGTAGCTGAAGCTTAGAGTGGGGATGTGTATGTTTTGGCCACTTATTTAATGTTTTGATAATGTGATCAATATTACCCAAGCCTAGCCTAGCCTAGCCTAGCCAAACTTTACTAGCATTAATTTTTCCTTAAATTTAATTTCTTTTTAGTTTATATCAATGTTCTGTCCTTCAAATCGCGATTTATTCTTTGGACTGTAGTTGACAGCCGCTTGGAAGCTTGTTATTTTATATGATCCTTTTGTAAATATCTTATATACTCCTCGACTGGGAGGCAAGTGAAAGTTAGGTGCCCTAATTTTAAACAGCGTTTGCACATCTGTTCATATTGTCATTTCTTGAAAGCAAATCTCTTACTCGGAGATTTTATTTCTCTTAAACCAAAAATAAAATAAAATAAAGCTACCTGCCTCTCCCTCTCTATCTGAGTTATAATGATAAGAGAGAGTTGAAACATCCAATCAAAACTCTCACTCTCCTCTCGCGTTTAATATTCTAATGATTAGATTAGTACATGGAACAATGTATGTCTAATGTCATGGATGACTCAAAAACAATGGCAAGTGCTAATTTTGTCTTTAAAAATTTTTAATTCCCCACACATAGATATAAAATGGTTAGGCAAAGATGCTCTTTTTGTTGAAAACCATTGGATGAATCTTGAAACAAATTGGTAAGTCCCGATAGATCCACATGTCCGCGTACCATAACACTTCAAAACCTAGTGTGGTTTCGGTGACAATGTAATTGTGGACACCCAACTTTTGGAGCTAGTGTACATCTTCTTTAGCTATTGTACTTCTTTAGGAATTTACAACGGACAACATAAATCTCCTTTCCAACTTAGTTACCTTAAAAAAATATAAAAAAGAAAACAGGAGAGTTACTTGCTAATTATCCTTAAATTATTACATGGGATAGTTTTCCCTAGCTATGTTAACATATTACGTAATAGGTAAATAGTTGAATGGCATTATAAAATGCTTTAGTGACACGAACTTAAGAAGCAAGGGACATGTTTTCATACCCACACCTCGCTACATATGCTAGAGTTGAGTAGGAAGTTAGCATGAAAAAAATGGGGGACCATATATATCAAAGGAGCAGACAGGACACACAGAGCCCCAGATTTCCTGTGGCGTCTCTGTACCATGTGGGAAACAAATCAATTGGCTTAGGAACGTATTGGGCTGCACATGCACGGATATGATTTTATGCAACATCGACTGTAAGAGTATATACGGTTGTAGAAAAATATTTATCCATTCATTTATGTCTAGTAGACCACCAAAAAGGGAAACGAGGAATCCAAATGCTGAATGATTTAAACCATATAGAAAAAATAACGCATATTTGTCTGAGAGCAGACGTGGATTACGGTCATCAGTCGGCCACGCAGTTCAATAGTAATGGACACCACTTTTTATTGCTGGTATGCAAAAAACATAAATGGGCCATCTCATAAGCAATTATACACACACGCGCGTGTATATTGACAGCAACAAACGACCACATTGTTAACGAGCGTTACTGTTCTTAATATTTTCTTGTGCTAACTTCTTTCATGTTAGTCGCGTGCATTACCTTCATTTTGAAAATTTCTCATTCCGATTGTTGTTTGCTACTGTATTAATTCATATCCTGCTCCTTAGTCCTTACAATATATATATGCATATAATTAAAAAAAAATCCGATTCTTTTCTATGATGTTTGTTTCTATGTAGAAGTCTCTGATTTGGGTTGAGTTCATGTGACATTTGAGTAAATGAAATAAAGTTGATTGAGCATCTTGTCACATTAAGATATTTTTGTATTAAACTAAGAAGTTCAACTAATTATGCACGCACTACATCGATCTTAACCAATAAAATCAAGACATTATTATACATCTACTAATAGTCTAATATATTAATGTGGTGAAAAAGAGCCGTTCAAAGCTTTAATAACCCCTATATTTCATTAATTCATGACAAACTTTAAAATTACTTTAATATTTATGTTTCACTTGCTTGCATCTTTTCAATTTATGAAAAATTGCATCAGATTGTAACATTCCATACCGACACACACGCACATATCAATTATTTGGTAGAAAAGGTTAATTGCAGCTTTCTTTGCTAGCGCCATTACTCCTCAAGAAAGATTAAACTTCTTCCTTCTTGGTTTATATATGTATCTAAAAAAGGGAAAAACTTATAACCAGAATTCTTTGTATTAAATACAACACCAACAAGTAGATAGCTAGCTATCTAATTCTGCGACCATATTATACAAGTTAAAGCATCTATCATATGCACCACATAGTCTCCCGACCTTCATAATACATCTTAGGAATAGACAACTCCTGCACTGTTGAGCTTGAAGTACTATGATGTACTCCTATGCAACTTGCTGGAAGTTGTCGAGCTAGCCATGGCCACAGCCTCATGAATACGTCATTCCAAAGAGACATACAGATAATTAGCGGTTTAGGACAAATCCTAAGGACTAGTGGGTATGTCTCACCCTCTGTAAGGCACAATTTAACAGATTGTTTTCGAGTGGCATTCATATATATCCAGCTTTGAGCAACTTGCAGAACATGGAAATTTGTTGAAAAGTGACACTTCATTGGTCACAGCTCATAAGATTGGCTGACAACTTCAAAAATCCAATAAGAGGCCTCATGATAACGGGTAAAATGTGCTAAAAACTTAAAGTTGATCATAGCTATATACAACTCGAGGGTTTATCATAAAGTAATTATAAAAAAAAACTTTGTATTAGTCAAAAACACCTGCATTTTGATTTGAACATTATTTAACAGTCAAATAAAGGATGAAAAACTACCATTCCATATCCTTACAATATATCATTTAACGGATGTATAATCTATTACGTTTGTGATACTGCTTACCGATGGATGTGATGAAGTACCGGACCAGAAGGGTTACATGATTAGCACTCAAAGATTCAGTAATACATTCAACATGTTGTCACCAATTATAAACCAGCAGCTTTGAATAGCTTCTTTGGGGATTCCGGGGACGCTAAATTAGTGTATATATTGGAGTAATTTAATTTGGTTTGCACATGATTAAACATTTAATTAATCAATAGATTATAACTAAAATGATAATGTACATTGTCGTTATAATTGGATGGCACATGAATTGCACGATATGGCAAAGAGAATATTGGCTTTAGATTTAAATTTCACAGTGGACCTAATTCGGCGCAATCATTAGTATAACGTTTTAAGATAGATTAGTGGGCTAACTGATGAAGCTAACATTTATCTTGGGATATAGCTAGTAGGGTCAAGAAAATACGCTTTTAAATCTATATATTAAATCCATCATTACTAGAAAATAATGGTATACTATCTTAATTACTTATGGCTCGGGTATTGCAGTGTAGTTTCGACGGTCTAGAACTCATAATTACAGCATTTCCCTTTGCTGAAACTCCTCCTAAAATTTAGGATATAAGTTTTACGTCCAGAAGTGGGAGTTGACTATGGTAGAAGTTTTGTTAACCCCAAACTCCCTCAGACAAGATGAAGAGAAACATAGAAAATGCCATTTCAATAATATAATTAATAAAATAAGAAATAAGTTTTGACAATAAGATCTTTTAGTGGCCAAATAACTCCCATAACAAGTCAAAAAGTTGGGCAGCCAGGCTCCATGGTCTGCGAGGGTGCAAAAATCAGTTGTTTGGTAATAGTAGGATACGATTACGTTCAAGTCTCCGAATCATGGGTAAAGTGCGTATTATTAGTCAATGATCATTGACAATTCCAAATAAATTAGGTATTTAGCTAGCGACCATTGTCAGACTACCAATTTATTAATTAGGTTATCCTCGAGTAAAATTATTTCTGGTATTGGATGAATAGCAGTATATCATGGAACAAGATCTTCTGTCTAATTTTATGGTGTCTTATTGTGTCCAGTAAATTTTAGCCATTTATTTATGTGGGTCTCGCGTAGACTCCACATAAATAAACGTGAAGCTCGCATAAATGAATGACTGAGATTCACTAAACACGATAAGATACCATAAAACTAAACAAAAGATCTGAACTCGTATATCATGCATGTATGAAAGAAATGAAGAGGTTTATATAGTAGTAATTCTCTCGTCAACGTCAGAAACTTGTAAAAGTGGCATTTTTATTTTTGCAACTGTTTAAATAAACTATTTTGTTAATCGGTGTAGATGAAATGCAGATAGGGCATGTCCATGTGTGTGGCAAATGCGAAATAAAGATGGAAATCTCTCACGTGTACACATGGGTAGACATGTGTGCTCCGCACATGTGATGATCCGTTAGAGCCCTAGATCAAATCATCTCCAAGCATATTCCCGATATCCGCATACTAGGTAGGGATAGAGAGACATAGAGAAGAGTGTACCTAGTCACTCTAGCATTAGCTTTGCTGAGGCACTAAGAAGTGTCAACCTTTTTGGTAGATATTGTTCCCTACGGAGAAGACTTTGCTTTTTTTCCCCTAGGTAGCTAGACTTCATTCAATTATTTTTCATAAAACCATAGGATTACGATTGCAACAATTACAACATCAGTACTGGAAAATAGAATGACAAAAACATAGTCAGTCAGTCATTCAAGCCTTCCCGTGAGTAAGAAAAGACCTAAAAACTGAGCTATGTCTGGTTAGAGATGAGGTTATTTGACTCAAGTGAAATTTCATAATAAGTTAAGGGACAGGGGAAAAGAGCAATAAGGCACTTTGCATGTGTCTAATTGGTGTACTAATAATTGAAGATTCATAATCAACTTGGACCAAGAAATTGAGGATATATTAAGAACGAAATAACAACCACATCAGAATTATATATATAAACCTGGCATATAATTTTAGATAGGTAGGATCAAGTAGATCCAAATTTTGGTATGTGGGCTATTGATAATTTACCTTGTCTTCTCCCAACCTATATAAATTCGTTCTTTATCTCAAAAGCTCCCAACACAGCAGTGAATAATGTAAGGGAAATGGGACGCAAATCATGTGGTCCTCGATCGGCCTCTTCCTTTCATCAATAAATATTTACAAATTATAAGATGTGATGACCCAATTGTATTCATATAATAATTAGAGATTCCATAACTGACCTGAGGAGTCAGAAACAAACTACCAACTGCCAATATACCTACCTAGCTTTAGTTAGCACCTTAAGTTGGGTTTGTAACTGCGCAAAAAGCATTGATGCCTTCTTTTTATTTATCCCTTCCACACTAACTAAAATGCTTTATCTTTCCGCTCTCTCTTCAATCATACTAAGGTTGCATGCACTCGTACACCCAATAGAGTTCAAAAGTCTTCTAAAAATCATAATTCACGAATCCATATATAATTAGGTACAAATGTCCTTTGGTAGGAGAAGTCGAAAGAAACTATTGGTAATTAGACTAAATAGTCAAAAGTTGACAAGACAAAAGTAGGCTCCTCAATCCTCATCAAAGATGTCGTGCTTTCGTGTTTATGATAGAGAGAGATGTGAGATGGGATTGTGTTTGGTAGCACATGGTGTGCACAGAATATGGGAGAATGCGAGGCGTGGTTGGATAATGGAACACCCAATTAGGAAGGGCATCTTTTCATTTAAGAGATTGAAGGGAATTGAGTTCTCAGAGATAGAAAGTATCTGTCGTCATTTGTTCACGAGTAGTCATTTGTTTTGCCTTCTTCTTTGATTTGGTGGATCAATACTGTTAGACTACAACGCCAAAATTCTCCCTTTAATTGGTTCTTTGTATGCAAATTGTGTCCCACTGAATCACGCA
Organism: Erythroxylum ulei; assembly: GCA_027564395.1. Taxonomy (NCBI): domain Eukaryota; kingdom Viridiplantae; phylum Streptophyta; class Magnoliopsida; order Malpighiales; family Erythroxylaceae; genus Erythroxylum; species Erythroxylum ulei. The sequence goes on from JANITX010000002.1 coordinate 51,518,718, forward strand.
TGTTAGTCACGAGATTTGCACGCTCACACTTTTAAGTGTAAAACTACTCTTCCTCTTATCTATCTACCGTTTCCTATTAAGATGCACAAAATTTCTTTCTGATTTGTATAAACTTCCACCGTCTCTTTCTTTTCCTTTGTTTCTCTGCTAAGAGAGTACTAGAAAAAAACTTGTGTCCTGATACATGAATCAGACCTTTTGAACTCTTCTTAATGTCTTTTTATATAAAGTAAACCTATGATCAAAGGGTAGGCCAGTAGTGATAAGATAAAACATAGTCATTGTAGGTCCTACTTACTTCCAAGTTCAAAACTTGCAATTCTTTTTAATGCTTGCAAGATGCTGAAGTATTGGTAGCGTTTCTGTGTGAAATAGTACCGCCAATCAAGAAATAGGCAAACAAGTCTTGAGGATGGTTGTGCAAGTTAGATCTCAGTTAATGGATATTTAAGGAAAACTGGCAAGCATGCATTGAACTCCCCTCGTGTTCTCAAATTAGCATTTTAAAATTACCCAGTAGGAGGAAGATACGACTTTGTTTTGCAGTCTGAAGTGTGTGATCTTTTGCTCCCATTAAGAATTTTAACTAATAAATTAATTTAGAAAAGAAAAGGCAACACAGGTTCTCTTGCGACTGTTATAATCGACAATGAAATTTGCCAAAGATACGTCGAATTATAGTTCTGTTGTGGTTAACAAACATAAGAGGGGAAGTAGGCAGCTGTGCGTTTGGTCTAATATCTTTTGCCTAATTTCTCAGGGGAAAAATGATGAATTTGGTAATTGAATGATAACTTGTAATTGGACGCGAGGTCTCTGGAACAAGCAAGTTGCAGCAGATGTCCTTGTGCATAAAAAGCCTACAAATTGCAACTATTCTGTTCTTACATGTCGCCAACTGCTCACAGGACGGTTTGGTCACACTTTTCAAGTCCATGTCATGTCATATTGGATCAACTGTATTTCTTGTGACTAATTGAGTTGACTGATTTAGAAATATCGTCGATCCAAGTCTCTACTGCTAATCAGCTCTCCGTGTCACGTATCTTTAATTTGAAGCAACTGAGTTTGATGGATGTCACTTCATTGTTTTTCACTTTTTTTAAGCTATGGTTCTCCTTATCCTTCAATCAAAGCTTAGTATTCATTCTTACAACGATGGTTATGTATGTAGAAGAGGTCCGGTGTAAACTGATGCTGGTTCTTTCTTTCTCAGTCCACGTCTGTCTACAGAAACTTTGCCAAGGACCTACTGATTAGAAAGTAAGGAGGAAAAAGAAAAGAAAAGGAAAGATTAGGTTGTATGTTGCTGTTTTTGTGTTGACCCAGGTGGGGAAACAGGAAGAAAACAAATTTCTTACGCGATGGAGACAAATTAATTCCACTAACTACTTGTCTTGGGCGAAAAGCTACCCAATCTTTTGAAGTAGATATTATTTTATTCCCTTTTTAATCCGTTTTAAGATAGATTGTTTTGAAGGGACTGGCGGCCGAAAGATGGTAGATAACCAATACAATGTCCCTTGCCCATATCCTTTGTTAGATTAATTGTACATGAATTATCGTTATGTTTTAGATGAGTGTAATCCTTCTTAATTATTGTACAACAATCTTATATGATTGTAAATTAATATAAACTATATATATTTTAAAAAATGTAGGGCTACGCACATTTTAGTTCACTAAAACTAACTGTGGTTACCATTAATTAAACAACAGTGCACACATGTCCTCTGAAATTCCTTCTATCCAGAAGAGAGAATGCAAATGTTTTAGGTAGGTAGGTAGTTGACAATAATCATGTTTACCTCTTCAATAATGGATGATTTAGGCTTAGTTGAGAGTAACATAGGATTGCGTGAGGTTGTCAAAGATCATCCAAGCCCAAGTTTCCAGTAATGTTCAGGAACGCACCATTTAAGTTCAAACATGTTTGGTCGCAAACCACTTGCAAGTCATGCCTTGCACGCAAAAAATGAAATTTGAAGGAAGTCATCTATCTGGTCTAACAACGTGCTGCTCCCTCCTGCACGCCGAATTGGAAAAAGAAGAAAATTGAGAGGATAAAGATTGTTTCAGCCCAAATTCAGCCAACACTAACATGGGCTTCAACGGTTGTGCTTCGTTAGCAGATCAAAGTCTATCATGAAATAGATGTAAAATGCCTCAACCTGAAGCATTATGCTCCCATTACACTTGCTCTTTTCTTTCTTGGATACCACATATGACACCACCTACTATTTGGACATTAGCCCAAAGGCTTTGTTCAAATTCAACAACTAGTCAACTAGATTTGGAAATAATAGGATATAAAATGAGTACCCATTCGATGTCATCTCCACAGCCACCCAATAAGCTGCTGTCTACCGCAACAGATTCATCCGTAAGCAAGCACTCTCTTCTCTCTCCATGACTGAAAATTTCAGGTTTGCTGTAGTTGATCAATGTCGTTAATTGGTTGTTGTCGCTCAATCCCACTCTATGTATTCACTTTTTAACTCGTAGCTTTCGGGTTTTTATTCTGAAGCGAATCACTTTCAAATTCAATCTATCTCAATTACTGTAATCTCACAAGTGTATGATCTCTAACTATATTTATAAAATATGTTGAGAGAACTGTGTAACTCTTATAGAAATGATTAAGTAAGAAGTGCTAACTTCATTAGAGCTTAATTCTATTTATAATAAGTTTTGTGACATTTTAGTAATTTAATTAAAATTAAAATTAAATTTCAATTAAACTTTAATTAAAGTTACAAATATTTCTAATTAAAAACCAATTATATCTGAATAAGATCTAATATTTTATATTGATCTTTATTTATTAAATATCTCATATTTAATTATAAAATTTTTCAAACTTTTCAATCAAGTCTAACTTGATTAAAATATCTTTGCTCTCTTCAACTCGCTTTTTATGTAAGACCCATTAGATTTTCAAATATGTTGATAGTGATTATGAATTATAATTCTAATTTATAATTAGAATTAGATAAATTTAAACCCCTTTAATTTATCTTTAATTCTTCAATTAAATAATTTAAAATCATATATCAAGATTGACGTCTAGTAACACATCAATATCATCGAAATATTTAGAAATGTTAAAGTGGTTTTGACTAACTTTTCTTTGCATGATTTTTCGTATAATTTAACTATTTTATTATATAATGTTCCAATCAGACATAGAGCATAAAATTAATGTCTACTTTATTTTATGTTTAGTCGTTTCAGTTCTTCGCCAATAGCTATTGATTTAATTAATGACATTTGTAAACTATTTATAAAGTTTCATTTCACCTTAGCCAAGGATTTCTCGAATCAATACTAATTGAGAACAAAAGACCATTCTTCCTAATTACTTTAGGGTGATGAATCCAATTTTGATCACTCAATTGCCTCTATATAGTTCAACTTTATCCAATAATTACTGATTGAACTATCCATTATTAAAATATGTCATAAGTAGTATAAAAACATAGTAATCCCTCTACAAGATAACTTTCGATATCTCAAGTCAAAGGATTGCTTATATAATTATCACAATAAGAAATTCCATAGACATATAAATAATGTTCCAAGTGAAATTTTCATATGGAGTCATATCTCCATACTTTAGTTATGAGATTGACTACTTTCTTCATAAGGAAAAACATAACATGTGCTAGTTTTTTTACATTATATTAATGTCTAATTTTAATAGAACAATGATTAGGAATAATTTAGGAATAATATATAAATGCAATATGAATATCATAGTTATGATCTCATTATAATTTCATTTGCAATGTATAAATATTCAATGAACTTTATCATATACATTTAAAAATGTACAAGATAAAGATTGCCTTTAAATAATTGTCACTAAATTACAACCAAACCGATTGGCTGTGGGGAATAACTAAGAATCTCCCATTTGCACTAAACCAATCATTTAAGTATCTTATATCATATCACTATATGACGATTATTCTATTGCTGGAAAAGTGGCTTAACGTGAAAATGATCACTTGTTTAAATCTTACAATTTTCATCTTAATTATCGATGTAATTAAGAAAAATTGCCTAAATACATACTTGGAGCTTTGATGAGACCTTAGCTCCTTTTATATGCCCAATGGCTCTAATGTTCTATAGTGCATTACTGTTTTGAACAATGGAAGGAACTATGTTCATTAAAGAACTTATTGATCCTCTTAATCATTTCCACTAAATGAAAATTTTATTATGACTTTATTAGCAACCATTGCTACATTGAAACATTCCAATCTTAAAATGATATTATTCTAAGTAAAATAAACCTAAAATAGGATTTACTTATAAAGTAATAATCTTATCTCCTTGAACTCAAATACCAACTCATATATTGAATAATGGATATCTTTAATACTTCATAAGTATCAGATATCTTAAATACTAATTACCTTTAGTATACTTTATATCTTTATTGTAGCACCTCACTCCCACAAGACACATACCCGATATCTATGGTGATATCCGAGTACGTATCTCGTAAGAGTGGCATGCTAGAACGAATAATCAGTCAAAAATTCATTTCCAAAAGAAAACTTTTGTTTCTTTAAAACAAGGTTCACGTGAGCGGAAAATGGCTAA
>JANITX010000002.1:51658939-51676652 GCA_027564395.1 Erythroxylum ulei
GCAGAATTAATAATAATATACACCAATTTAATAATCCAAGACAATTAATCCATAATTCACCAAAATTTCTAAATACCCGAAATATTACCAAAATCGCCAAATCACATTTTATTCGCGTTAACAACTCAATTATACCCGAAATGTCATGAATGCATGCACAAATATTGGTATGAGTCCAAAAATGTATATGCTCAAATAAGCAAAAACTCAATTATGCCAAGCATACCATGCATTGAAATTCCTTAATATCCTAACCCCTAATATGGGCCGTTACACTCCATACAATATTCTAATCACATTACTGCGATAATCTTTACAACAGTTAAGACTGTTGACAACTCACAAGTTTGGTCATTTGCTTCTACCTCCTTAGCCATCAAACGTTATCTCGACATATCCCTACTGGGATGTATAGCGTAAATTATCATTTATGCTTTCTCTAGAAATTTCTTTTCGCAATCATCTTTATCAGTATACATACCTCTCATTTCAATCATAAAGCATCATTTTCCAATTCAAACTCGAAATTCATTTTCAATTCCTAAATAAGATTTTCAATTTCTGAATCCTTAATTTAGGCTTTGTTAATCCTTTCACGTGCAACTGATCTTCAATTCCATAGCAATTAGTACTTTGATTTGCCTCAAAATTCAATTCCACATTCTATGCTCTCTCTCTTTCTTTTCCCTATATCTGATAACCTCAAAATCTGAATTCATGCTTCACTGCTATCGGGATTTTTGCTTAATGTATCAGATAGAACACTAACTTTACTAGGAAATACTCATTTGTATCATCAAAATCTTTTAGTACTTCTATCTATTTTCTTAGTCTCGTATTCAATTCTCTCAACTCAATAATTACTTCAAACTTTAATGATCTGTATATTTATATACATCCAAGATGCTCCCATACATATACTATCTCCAAAGAAATCACTACTGTAACAGTTCTAAATCACGTATCGAATAATCAACCCATGAGGTTGCAATTGTCTCCATGCATATGAAATCACTTTATCATGTTGCATTGGATTTTATCCTAATCTCTTATACGGCATCATTGTATACTATAAAATATCCAAATTCAGATGATATAATTAATATCGATGTTATAATTCCTCAAAATTCTCTTTGCTTTCATTACTCATATGATTTACATTTTTTCCTCAAGTATTCAAACTATTCTTCTCAACTTTTCAAATACATTTAATATATCATCAAATTTTGAATGGATCGCTTTAATCTTCAATACCATAGCACTGTTGGGGTGTTTTTTAACTCGAATAAATATTTCCAAAGCTCCATAAGCCCATGATTAGTTCTCCTAATTCCTTAAATAGCTAATTCCTCAATGAGGTAACATTATCTCACATCATTTTCAATTTTTCAATTGACTTACCTTTTTTAAATGATTTTCTCCATTCTATAGATTTCCTCATATTTCACATCAACTTATTCTAATGTTTGCTCATGCATACTAGTTTCTCCATACATTTCAACTTATTTGCAATCTTAACTTCTGGTGTTGGTAACGCATTCATCAAAATCTAATTTATATCTCCTGTGCATACTCTATCTCTTATGCTTGAGTCTCCCATAGGGATATGACTCCAAATTCACTTTTGATTCATTTCATGTTCTTTTCTGATTTGCACTTTCCTTGATCATTCTTAATATAAATTAACTAATTTGTTCAACCTAATTCAATGAAATTCTTCTTTAAAAGATGATTTCTTGCTACTATCATCCTGTTCGTGCAATCTTTATCAATCAATTGTTATCATCATCAATGTTGTTTCAGCCATTCTTAACACCTCAATACGATCGATTTCAACTACTCATGATATTTCAATAATTTCAATCTATGTCACATTTTACATGTTGAAAATATCCTTTATAATAAAAACCCAGCGAAATAAAAGGCATATTTATTTACTCTTATATTTTGGCATGTCACCAATTTATATCTTATGCTTCTGATACATCAATCGTAACTAATTCCAAACAACCTCTCAATATTACACTACTATTCAAAATTTTTGCCCCATCATAGTTACCTTTTCAGCATAATCACCTATACCATACTTCTATCTCGGTACTCTAATTCATCTCATAATTTTAACTATAGGGATCATAGATTACCTCATATACCATATCCAAATATAAATCTCATATATACTCAATCACATTATTCACCAATGTAACCACATTATCAAATATGTATTCATAATAACTGGTCGACTTAGCCTCGAGGACTTCTATATATATCACTATCATTCGTTTCATTTTTTTCCATACGGGCATTCTTTATCAATTTAGAATTATAGACGCATAGCCCTCTTGAAATTCTGATCTCAATTCACTAGCACAATCTTATTCCAGATCATAAATTCCGAGTTCAGCTTGTCAATTCCACTTTGCTTGTACACCATAAATCTTGCCATTTTCACCCTTATCTCTATTTCTTTTTCAGTTAATTCGTGAAAATATTTTCACATCCATATCAATTCAAGTACATATCTTCAACAAAATTTCGTTACCAAATTCACTGACACATCCAAAAATATTGAATTTATGTCTAACATATTGGACCACACAATATTTCTTATTTCTAAATATCCACAACTTTCCTTATCTTACATTCTGACAAAACACCATTATTCTCATTGTTTCTAATAGTCCAAACTCTTAACGAAAGTTCATACGTGTGACTCATGTGGTTGCAATTACTGGGATTCTATACTCATCAGTACCCTTCTCTAATGGTGAGGAATCAGGTGCAGCAGATCCTTGCAAAACTTCTCGTGTTCTTTTATGAGGTGGCATTTTACTCGTTTAATAAGACATTATCTTTTTAGCTTACTTTCATTTTAAATCTTATTTCCTACATGTATGCATGATATGCATATCACTTAATGCAATCAATCAATTCACAATGCAAACAATTCATACCACTATGCATTCCTAGGAATCCTTAAAAAGAGCCTAGGCTCTGATACCAAACAATGTTGGGCCCGGGTCCCGTTACTGATCCCCAGGCGTCCATTCCAGGCGGTCAGGTGAGGATCCGGCGAAAGGAAAGTCAAAAGCATTCAATTTATAAGAGATTCAACGACAGCAATTGGCAAGTTTGCCCTGGCCAACATCTGGCTTCACCACGACAAAGTCTCGAGGATCGTACCCTTCGGGATAAATACATCACGGCAAAAGACTGGCTTCGCTACAACGAAGTCCCCAGATTAAACCAAGGACCTCTCGGGACAAATACACCATGGTGAAAAGCTGTTGCTTTGCCGCGACGAAGTTACGAAAATCACGTGTAAATACCCTTGGGAACTGTTGGCTACGGCCACGGTTTGGCTTCGCTGCGGCGAAACCTTCACATCTAAAACCCAGAATCCCAACATCCACACTGAAACTCTGCAGTTATACACGTTACTATTCGAATTCAATCATACATTAACATATATTTCTAATTTCAACATCAACCCCAAGATAGGCATAAACATATACAAAAGAACTTCTTCATTTCCAAATCTCATTACACAACAAAATGGAGTTTGAACAAGCTTTAATTACATATCAACATACACATTAATAACTCAATACAAAAATACAAATGGATGCTTAATGTTTGATATGCTTATAAAAGCATTCCAAAATATAGTCACTAACTTAGTTACAAAAGCTAACTATTTGGGAGTTTGTCCAAATGCCTTGTAAGGATCGCTAACCTTCTCGTTCTGCACTTGAGGTGTGAAAATGAGGCGGTGAGCTGCAAAGCTCAGTGGCTAATATATTTATAGCCATTGGCAACGAGTCACACAATCAAACATATATGTGTATATACATATAGGCATATACATCTTATCTTAATCTTGCAATGTAAATTCAACAACAATTCTAACTCATAACTCATAGTCAAGCATGTCATCATATAAAGCAATCTTATACTTATTCAACCTTCCAAGCATAACACTCAATTTCATATCATGCTCAACAATTACAAACAAATGCAATGTATAATAAACGGCTCGAGAGTTCCACGAAACGAAATGGAGAAACCGAAGTTTACACCATGAACGAAATGAGTCTATTTTTCGGATCTCATATGCCACAAGCAGGCAGTCAGGAGAAGGCTTTAGGTCAACGTGCATGTGACTAATGAAACGATTTCTCTCTTCTCCAAACACAATCAAATTTCAGTGCTTAATTCATTTCACACATGCTCATCATACTTTTTCTTCTTTTCATTTATACAAAATGCAATGACATTTTTCAAGGCATACATGATCATAATCACAGTGCATTTTCAATAATCAAAATAATTCGAAACAAGCCATTTTAGCACACAATACACATGCAAGGCATTTTGCTCATATTACACAACAACTATAAAACCCACCTAAATATCTTGCCAAAATCTAATTCAAGCTTTCCTTTCGTCTTACTCTTGGATTGGGTTTTCTTGGTTTCCTTCAAATAAACCAATATTCATTCAACCCAAAATTCATAAAGCTTCAACAATCACATAAATGATAAAATTGAACTTAGACCTAACTTATCCATAGTCCATCTAGGTTAGTAAAACCAAAACCTAGTTTAAAAACCCTAAAAATCAAACAGGTCTCTTAAAACATCTTCTTCCTTCTTTCATTCCCAATATACAAAACTCATTTCTTCCTACCTTTCTAACCAAACAAGAAGGAAAGTGATAGAGCTTACCTTAGCTAGTTGATTTTCTCTTTTTCCCCTTCTTTCTTTCTTCTTCACGCACACTTCTTTTCTCTTCTCTTCTTTCACGTTTTCTTCTTCTTTTCTCTTCCACGTTTTCTTCTTTTTCTTTCCTCTCTTCTTTGCATTTTTTTTCTCCTCTCCTTTTCTTTTCTTGACTCTCTCTTCTTTCTCACTTATTCAAGACTAACTTTTGTCTTGTTTTCCAAAATTACCCTTCTCTTTATTTATCCTTCCAATCTTGCCCTTCATTTTAATGTCATGTCTTTTTACTCCTTAGGCCATTTAAATCTAACATCTTAACCATACTCTAATTTAATTCTAACATTCCCATTCAACAATTCTAATTTCCACTTACCCTCACTAAATTAATAAACTCAATTCTAACAAAATAAACAAACAAATCATAAATAAATAATTAAACAAATAATAAATAATTTTAAAAAAATCGAGAACCAACAATGTGTGAAATGCTTAGAACCATGGTGAATTAGTTTAACGTTAAAGCTAAGATAGATTGTGTCTGCTGACGAAGGATTCCATGGAAGTGTGTTTTGACACACCAAAGGTACTGCGGCTTTTATGGTGAAATTTTAATCTGCCCAGTTACGTTTTATGATATTGGTATGCAAGTTAAGTTGCTAACGACGTACATAATGGATGTATAAAGCTGAGGTAAAACCGTAAAAGAGACATGGTGAGTTGGGTTTTAAGGTTATTGCGTACTGCTGGAATTTAATCACACGAGAATTTTCTCTTGGCAGTTTAGATGTAGCGATTTTCACTGTTTTGAGATGTTAAGTTGTTTTATAAATTGTGACATTTTGATTCACATTCAAGGCTTAATAAATTCAAATTTTTCAAAAAAAATTTATAGAAGATATAAATATTCAAATTTTATAAAAGGCTAAAAGTGTGTTTTGAATATCAACATTTACAACAGAATACAGAACAAACACTAATATTTCAAAGCGGTCAAATTTAACCCAGTGGTTTGAAAACATTCAAAATAGGGTCTGAGTGGATAAGAAATTTAACAGAGTTAACTCCTCATTAGTTAAATGCAACGCAATGCTAACACAACATTATTTTTAAAAAAAAATAAAAAGTAGACCCCACTAAAACATGACAAGTGAGACCTACTGTTTAAAATGTATAACAATGAGTCTCGTTGCCACTTGACAAGTGAGATCTACTGTTTAAAATATATAATAGTAGACCCCACTCTTAAACAATTAATTTAAAAAAAGCTAATATATAATAGTGAGATCCACTTTCTATTTAAGAAATATAAAAATAATGTTAAATAAGCACTAACATTACATTTAATTGGTGGAGTGTTAATTCCGTAAAATTTTCGTTACTAACATGACATTTAATTAACGGAGTGTTAATTCTGTAAAATTTTCGTCTAGTTAAGATGTGTTCTAAGCATTTGAAAAATGTTATGAACTTTTATAACATTTCTAAGCATTTTAAAAATGTTATGAACTTTTATAAAAATATCATAATTGTTTTAAATTTTATTTTAAATTTGAAATGAAAACTTCTAAAAATTGGAAAATTTCAAAATTTCTCATATAATTTTGAAGTTTTTGTTAACTACTTTAATTTTGTCATTGGAGATTTTACTAATATTTTCTTATTCCAACAATAGCTTATTTATTAGGTAGGTTAAAGTTTCATACAAGGTTTTGAAATTTGAACCGGACATCGAATCAATCGAAGGCCTTATTAGTCACTGGTTCGACCGGTTCAACTACCGGTCGAATTAATGTGACGTTATAATTATCCAATAATTACCGGTCGAATCGGTGTGACGTCATAATTATGCAATAATTATATTTAATTATATATAATATTAGTAATATTAAAAAATAGAAAATATATCAAATAATATTAAAAAAATAAAAATAAAATAAAAAATTCATTGAACCAGTGGTTGAACCGGTTGACCGGTTTTCACCGGTTCTTACTGGTTCAATTAAGGACCGTTTTTTAAGGGTCACTCAAACTGGATAGTCAATTAGTCACCGATCGAATCGGCCGGTCCGGTTCAAGTTTTAAAACAATGGCTTCATACTATCGGATCTTTTCAAGTCCTGTGTCTTATTAGAACTTCAACTGCGTGTTAATGACGATGATTTCTTATTCCAACAATAGTACCGAAACATGCTAAATCACTGGATCCTTTTTTTTTTGAGATTTCTTATAGTTCTAGTCCCAATGAGTTATGACAAAAAAAAGAAAAAGATGTCCCTTTTCAGATTGCGGTATAACTTGCAACAACAACGAATGCCCTCTTGCCAATCTTTTTAGGGACAGGGCGTTATCGGGAGCAGATCTTCTACGCTTGAGAAAAGGGGATATAGAATAGTGGGAACAAAAGATCTCTTCTGGGAGTTACGATTGTTATAAATTCAGACATCATATCTAAACACCTTAAATTAGCAAAAGGAGGAGTGTTTAATTAAGCGTCATGAACAACGAATTTAAGAAAACAACCGCACAACAATATAAAATAATTAAAGGGAAAAATACATAATATATTCTTGATGACATTACGGTGTCCTAATTTCATACAAATCATAGGCGGAGGAAGGTTGGGAGATAATGACAATAAGAAAACCTTCACCTCCTCAACTTGTGCCTCTCTCATATCCAATTTACAATGTAAAGCAAATATTCGTTTGTATTGATTTTCCTATCTTATTATGTTTGGTTGGCTTCACTTAATAGAATGCCAGAACACTGTCACTTCTTTCGTTAATGTCTCTCCCCACCAAACGCACTGCCACTGCCACTGCCACTGCCACTGCCACCATCACCACCTCCACAACCGCCGCCGAAGACTTCAGCTTGCAAACCATGAAGAAGGCCAAGCCACTGGCCGTCTCCGCCTGCTCTCCTCTCGATACCTCCTCCAACAAAAACGGCCTCCACCAGTTCGCTGAAAACGACTTGGTCTTCGACCCCTCTACTATGGCTCTCGACGACGAAACCAAGCTCCACACCAATCATGCTTCTCACACCGCTGCAAACTTGACTCGCAAAAAGGCCACTCTTCCTCAGCCTGCGAAGAAGCTCGTTATTAAGCTTGTTAAAGGTGCCTTTTTTGTGTTTCGTTTCCCTCGAATTCTTATTGTGATTTGGCAATGTCCCACCTGGGATTTGTTGTTGTAGATATTTAATTAGTTGAGGGTTTTGCTCAATTTGTTACTTTTTGTGGATGAGAGATTGTTTTTATGTCTTTTATGGATTTCAGTAATAAATTAATCGAATTTGGGATCTGTATCTTTATTGCATTGACTATTCGGTTCTATTTTGGTAATCGGTTGGGTTATTGACAGATTAGAACGGTGCTTACATGGAAAAATGATCGGAGGATACTTTAAGCACTTTTATTTTTTGGATCAGGGTTGCCATTAGCTGTATTGGTTCTCGGTGTTGTATTGCTTGTATATTTGTCTTGTGTTAACGTTATTGTATGTTCAGGAGTTTGAAACTCTGGCTAAGTTAGGGTTTTTGTTGAGCGCTATATCTATCTCTTGTTATATGATTTCTGCCTTACTGATTCCGAGAACTTAACGTGATTTAATAAAGCTTCCGACATTTTGTTCCCTTCTCCCCCTCCACCCCCCTCAATATGGCCACTTTTCTGCTTTTCATCTTTGTACATGTTTCCATGTCATTCTGTGAGGGGTATTTCAATGTCCACTTATTTCTGAAAATAATTTACGATGAAGTTAATCTTAAGTGCTTATTCGTCTGGCTTTTCATTTCCGTAGTGGCAAATGCTTTTCTACACTGTCTGATACTTAACAGGAAGCATATCAGACATTGTAATTATCTGGTAGAAGGTTTCTTCTTCTTCTTTCTCATAACTCCCCCATCATTGCTTCCATTATTCTCTTGCATTTTGTTCATGTCAATAATTATGTTTAGATTTTGTTTGTTCTGCCCTTTCTTTATTCATTTTCTGGATAGATGAGATTTTAATCATCGAATCTCTACAGGCAGTGGATAAGCAACTGTTGTCGCAAAGTTTGTTCCTGTGGCTTTTATTTTTTAAGAGTGCGGGATGAAAATAATTTATTTGGCTTTATGCTTATAGCAATTCTCAAGACTGAGTGTACAGTGCATATCACAAATCTGCTAGATGTCCTTCATCTTGTTTTTTTATATATTTTTTTTCCTGTATGAAGATAAACCAACACTCCCTAAGAACTTTGAGGTGGACACCTGGGCAAAGTTGCAGTCAGCTATCAAAGCTATATTCTTGAAACAACCAGATTCTTGTGACTTGGAGAAGCTTTACCAAGTAGGTTTTACTCTGTCCTGCACTCTTAGTAAACTAGAAGTTTGCGTATGTGATTCCTGTCCTGGTCTTGGAATTGATGTACCTGTTTGTCCTCAGGCTGTTAATGATCTTTGCCTGCACAAAATGGAAGGAAATCTTTATCTGAGGATTGAAAAAGAGTGTGAAACACATATTTCTGCAGCCTTACAATCTTTAGTTGGTCAAAGCCCTGATTTGGTGGTCTTCTTGTCCCTGGTTGAGAGATGCTGGCAAGATTTTTGTGACCAGATGCTAATGATTCGTGGTATAGCTTTGTATCTTGATAGGACATATGTGAAACAGACCCCAAATGTCCGTTCCTTGTGGGACATGGGTTTGCAACTTTTCCGGAAATATCTTTCTCTATCTCCAGAAGTTGAGCACAAAACTGTCACAGGCCTGTTGCGGATGATTGAGACAGAAAGGTAATTCTGTTTTCCTCATTATGCAGGAAAAATGAGAATATGCTTAGATATCACACATTATCTAGAAATGTTAAGATTCAAAGTAAATTGAGTGTAGTTGGGCATGTAGTTTCTTTTCTTTGATAATATCACACCCGTAGATATGAATAGCCCGATACGCACCATCCCATACACAATTATTCACACACATATATGGGTGAATATATCTGCAGCTTGCACGATAAGGTTATGTTGTACATATAAAATAGAAAAAGCCATCAGCTTAGATTTGCTAAATTTTATCCCCTCAACAGATGTCTGGACACAGAGTAGTACATGCTGTATTTCAACTCCTAACAGTTCATATTAATTTGGCAAATAAATAGAAGTTAAAAATTTCAGTTCTTATTGCATACCTTCTATGAGTTCCTTTAAATGTTCATTGCTGAGAGCTTATTGTCCTTTGACTCTTTATATGAAACAGTCTGTATGTTCCCCTTTTTCACATGGACAAATTGTTTCCATGTCCGAAATTTTAGAAGGAACTCTTCTTGGTGGTTTATGAAATGAAGAAAAAATAGTTGCCATTTGAATGAGGATGCATGGGCCTTGCTTCTTAAAGTTTCATAAAGTTGGTAGATCTTATTTACAGGATTCTGAGGGATCAAATTAAGGGGAATAAGTCATGTCATTCCATACTTTGACATACAGAATGTTTTGTACATCCGAATTTTGTGGTTTCTAATGGTATTTGATGACCAAAGAACTTAATTTCTTGGGATACTGGACTATAGATTGTTGTGAATGATTTACATCTTTGACTCTAGATTTTCTGCCTTTTATTTTGCAGATTAGGTGAAGCAGTAGATAGGACGCTTTTGAATCATCTTTTGAAGATGTTTACTTCTTTAGGAATTTATTCAGAAAGCTTTGAGAGGACATTCCTTGAGTACACATCTGAATTTTATGCTGCTGAAGGGATGAAATACATGCAGCAAGCAGATGTTCCAGATTATTTGAAGCATGTAGAGGTGTACTTTTCTCTTTCTTGATTCTTTTTGATGATTTTAGCTGGTTAGTTTTGCTATATATGTCATTATTTGTTTAACATTCTGATATATTAACATGTTAACAATAGTATGCTTAATCTTTGAAAGTTCATTTTGCAGATCAGGTTGCATGAAGAGCATGAAAGAAGTTTAATCTACCTTGATGCAGGCACTAGAAAACCACTGATAGCAACTGCAGAAAGCCAGCTCCTTGAACGCCATATACCTGCCATTCTAGATAAGGTATGGAGGTGCTTTAGTATGTTACTTCTTTTGTGTATCTAGTGAAAGTTTGGTAAGGTTAGAAAATCCTATCCTTGTTCAATGCAGGGATTCACAATGCTAATGGATGGGCATCGGCTTGAGGACCTTCACAGGATGTACACACTCTTCTTGAGGTTGAATGCCCTTGAAGCATTAAGACAGGCCCTCAGTTTGTACATACGAAGAACTGGACAAGGTGTTATCCTGGATGAAGAGAAAGATAAAGATATGGTGTCGTTGCTGTTAGAATTTAAGGCTTCTTTGGACAGAATATGGGAAGAAAGTTTCTCCAAGAATGAAGCATTTTGCAATACTATAAAGGATGCATTTGAGCATCTAATTAATCTTCGTCAGGTTAGGCTAATTTCTCTTTGTTTATGTTTTGTGGTCTTTATGTTATATTTGCTTGTATGGAGAGAATGTGACCTCTATATCATAAAAAATTGTAATGGGAAGGGTAATTCAAAACAACTTGTAGTGTGTCAAACTGCAATGATTAAGCACCGTCCATAGTGGTTTTCATTGCTAACTGTTACATTTTCTATCCATCTTGTTGGGTCATGCTTGATTCTACAGGACTTAGGGTATGCATCCTTCCATATATTGTGATATGATTTGCTAATCTTGAGAATGCTGTTTCTTTTTTTTATATATATCCTAGGACCTGCTCCACTGCAAGAGACTTAAACAGCCTTTGTGAACATTGTCTTGGTGCTGGAGCAATGGTTATTGAGTGTCATTCCATAGTTACAAGTTTGTAAGCCCGTAAACAAATAACCTATCATTTCATTTGTGGATGATTCATGCTTAATCTCCCCATGATTCCCTGCGGATGTTTGTTTTAATGGAATTTCCTTTCTTAATAACCAAAAGATTATTGAACTCTTGTTAGGGGCATAATTTGCAATGTTCTAGTCACTGAGTTATGATTTTCTTGTGTTCTTGTTTTAATTGTTGTGGCCAAGTTTCAGCTCAGCCAATTCTGTTGTTGATTTCGTAATGTTGTTATCTAAGAATCAAATTGTTTCCTGCCTTTAATAGAATCGGCCTGCTGAGCTTATTGCGAAATTTTTGGATGAGAAGCTTCGTGCTGGAAACAAGGGTACTTCAGAAGAGGAGTTGGAGGGTACACTTGACAAAGTTTTGGTTTTATTCAGGTTCATTCAGGTAATGTTGTTTCTTTGTAATCCAGTGTCTGTGGATTAAATCTTTAGCATGTGCTTTCTGTTGTTCTTGTATCTTGGTTTTCTTGCATGATACTGAGGCATGTTTTCTTTTTTGTCTTCTTCATGAAGGGCAAGGATGTGTTTGAAGCGTTCTATAAGAAAGATCTTGCAAAAAGATTATTATTGGGAAAAAGTGCTTCTATTGATGCAGAGAAATCCATGATATCAAAGGTTAAGTGGTGAAAAGTTTCTGAATATATAATATGGTAAATCCTTCTTCTACCAATGATATTAACAAGATTGTATTTCTACTGCAGTTGAAGACGGAGTGTGGCAGTCAGTTCACTAATAAGCTAGAGGGAATGTTTAAGGTGAGATACTATTGTCGATGCTTCTGTTGGAAAACTCTTATGGTCGTCTATTAGCAACAAGTTTTATTAAGTTGAGATTGGATTATAGCACTGTTCATGCCAATTTTATACTTTTTGAAGTATTATAAGCTTGGAATAGCTCCAAAAAATAAACTTTTTTCTGTTGTATGTTTTCTGAGACAAGTCTATGATGCGCTGGCTTAATAGCTGTCAGACCTTGGAATAGCAACAAAAATATGTTTGACCTCTTGGAAACACATTGTTAGATGTCATAATGGAAATGGTTTTGACTCAACAAAAAAAAATTCGCATCTGTTTCTATTTGAATACTTTCAAGATATTTCACCATATTTATAAGTATTCAAGATGAGTGATAGATAATAATGCGTGGTGCCTTTACCGTGCTATTCTTATGAGGGAAGCATTACTTGCTATGACGTTTGCATTTGCAGTTCTTTTTCTTCTTACTGTTTCTAAATGTCAATTATGAGCGATTATCATTACTTGGAGTTTGTTTAATATCTATTTGAATTCTGTTTCCAACTGTTTCTTTGTTTCTAACCATCTTAGCTTTTACAGAGTCATTCACACAAAACTACATGAACCTTGATACCTTGTCTGATTTAAATTGTTGAAATTGGTGGATTATTGTTCTTTATGGTGATTCATTTTCAGGATATTGAACTGTCGAAGGAAATAAATGAGTCTTTCAAACAATCATCTCAAGCCAGGACAAAGCTGCCTTCGGGGATTGAGATGAGTGTTCATGTCTTAACGACAGGGTGAGTTGAGATCCGATTGTATTTGACAAGCAGATACCTGTCATATAACCCTGCTGAATTTTGTTTAATCTTTGAATGGTTTCTATAGGTATTGGCCTACTTATCCACCCATGGATGTTAGGCTTCCTCGTGAGTTAAATATGTATCAGGTTGGGCACAAATACATTTTGGTTTTTTTCATTGTCAAAATTGTTCAAAAATCGACATAAAAGTTCTTATCACTTTTTGTGACAGGATATTTTCAAAGAGTTCTACTTAAGCAAATATAGTGGTAGACGCTTGATGTTGCAAAATTCACTGTGTCATTGTGTTTTGAAAGCTGAGTTTCCAAAAGGCAAAAAGGAATTGGCAGTTTCCCTATTCCAGGTTGGTCCATTTTTTAATCCACCACATTTCTATGGCCATTCACTGTTTGTGTCTTTGTTTTGTTGGCCCATTCAATGGCATGATCTAATAGTTTGGCATTTCTATCTGTTTCTCCAGACCGTTGTTCTGATGCTGTTTAATGATGCCCAAAAGCTTACCTTTCAAGATATCAAAGATGCCACTGGCATAGAGGACAAAGAATTGAGGAGGACTTTGCAATCTCTTGCATGTGGTAAAGTTCGTGTCCTGCAAAAGGTGGGTAGTGTCCATTTGTGTTGCTGATGTATTAGCATTTTGAATTACTGAATTCTTTTCTTCTGAAATAAGGTGACTACTTGCATAAAAACTTGGATTTTCATCAATTCATGTTTCCTAGTTCCAATGGAAGCACAATTCTTTCATTTCCATTTTCCAGGGATTAATAAGGTGCACATATTATTAAATTGATTATATAGTTTGTCAGGTTTGAAAGATTTTCTTTACCTCCAGGTTGTTGCCTGTGTTGCTCTATTTTGATCACAAGGAGAGGAATAGGAAGGCCAAATAGGACATTTATATGAAAATGAAAAACCTCTTTTAAGTACATGGTCCACCATTGGTAGTTGTTTGTAATATTCCTCTTCATTGTTTGTTTTCCAGGTGCCAAAAGGGAGGGATGTGGAGGATGGTGATGAATTCGTTTTCAATGACGGATTTACTGCACCACTATATCGTATTAAGGTACTTGCATTTATATTGATTCTGTAGTTCCCATTAAATAGCATCAAACTTATATCTATCCGAAGTAAAATATATATTTAATTCTTGACAAAGTCTTTCCGTGGAAGCAATTGACCTGCATGCTTTTTGTTAATCTTATATTGGAACCATAAGCTAACACTCAATCGGAAATGCAGGTGAATTCTATCCAGATGAAGGAAACAGTAGAGGAAAACACAAGCACTACTGAGAGGGTATTTCAGGACCGACAGTATCAGGTTCATCTTATAAGTATCATCTAGAATCGAATTATCTGAGCTGTTGAGCAACTTGGTAAACTTGGAAAATAACAAATTGACACTGCATATGTTGCAGGTTGATGCTGCCATTGTTCGGATAATGAAGACAAGGAAACTGCTAAGTCACACACTATTAATAACTGAACTGTTTCAACAGGTTAATATACTTGACCTTACTATGTGAGAGGTTCTGCTCAATACGAGCCATTTGAAATTTGATTGGGTTGAAAAATGAAATAAGCATCATAAATGATACGAGTTGGAATGAAATAGGGAGTTAAAGAAGCCTTTGCATTTGGATGAGAATTTCTTTTTTCTCTTGGTGGCAGCTCAAGTTTCCAATAAAGCCTGCTGATTTGAAGAAAAGGATAGAAAGCCTGATCGATAGGGAGTACCTGGAGCGGGACAAGAACAATCCACAAATATACAATTACTTGGCTTAACCCTTTGTAGATGATGAGGGGAATTTATATCCATCCTCTTGTAAAGGCTGAACATTCCCTTGTCAAGATTGATGTACAGAAAGTTTGTAATTGTATAATGTTCGTATGGTGACTTCTGTAAGTATATATATAAAGGAAAAAGATGTTTAGGCTGTCTTTTTGCTACTTCTGTTTTTTGTTATGGACTTTTGAGATAGGAAAATAAAAAGAATATTACATGAGTGAGGATGATAGAACTAGAAGGAAGCCAGAATGGATTTCCATTTCTTTTACGTGTAAATTTGATGGTATCAATGTAAACATGAATTGCTTAGACAAAGCATATAACATAACAGCTGAGATCCTTGCTGTCCTTTTTCTTTCTCCCAGCACCCCAAGTCTTCATACACATGGTTAGTATATTTCGTTTGTTATGATTCATGGAGCTAACTTCGTTTTGTTCGGTCTATAGCATTTAGGTGGTTGATTTTTAGAATTCAAAGCACAAGACTTGGGAAATTTCAATACCTCGGCCTTTTGGTTGGTTTATTAGGATGAAAAGCTCTTATGGCAGTTGTCACGTTATGCACCTTTTAAAGCCCGCAATAAGATGTTTGACTCAAAAGAGTTATAGAATTGTCATTAAAATTTTGGATGAGGAAAAGAAGACTCTAGAAATTTCTAGATGTGGTGGAGACTTATAGAAGCCCCGAAAGCTTTTAGAATGTGGTGGAACCTTATGGAAGATTATGAAAGCTTTTCAAACATGGGAGAATCTTATGGAAGCTTGTGGAACTTTATGGAACACGGTAGAATCTTACGAAACATTATAGAAAAGATAGAATATTGTAAATAATGTAAGATGTATGTAGAATATTGAATGTAAGATGTAGGATGTTTACAAATGAAGTCTCTGAGGCTATTTATAGCCTTCCATCTTCTAAATAGATGGTTATAATCTATTTGATCCAATGACTTACATTGAATATTCTACATTCAATATTCAAGAAGAAGCTTTCTTATAAGCACTGTCTAAGCTTTCCTTTAGTCTCTTGAGTTATTTTCTAATTGTGCTAGTCTTATGCCTAGCATTTTCTAGTAAGGTTGACTTGGCGTAGTAGAATAACACAAGCACTGTGTGGTTCATTGGTAAGAAGTCCAAGTCCGTGACAGTTGATATCAGAACCAGGTTGAAGATGTTGGGAGCACAAAGTGAGATCACCAACTCCAAAGGTTCAAAGCAATCAAGGAGAAGTAGAAGGTGGAGCTTGCAATAGTTGAAGGGCAAGAAAAGTTTGAGGAAATAGACCAACACATCGAGGGACTCGAGAATGGGAATAAAGAAAACCGTGAGGAGATGCAAAGTTCCTTGAACGTTGCCAAGTCAAAATGTCACAATTGTGTGAAGGTTTTGGAAGAATCTCTCTAACTTGAGATTGCATTTCTTAAGGAGGAGCTTGTAAAAGTTGTGGTGGAGCTCAAAGAAACAAAGGAGGAGTTAGTTCTTTGTAAAAATGTTTTGCCTACGGTGGTCTCCACTCCTTCAAGGGTAGACATTCCTAAACCAAAGATGTTCCGTGGGTCGAGAAATGCAAAGGAGATGGATAATTTCATATGGAGCTTGGAGTAATATTTCAAGGTTCTTGGCATAGAGGAGGATGCCAAGAAGATTAGTAATGCTTCTCTTTACCTTGAAGATGCCGCCTTGGTATGGTGGAGGAGGCAACATTGAAAGGGGCATTTTCACCATCAAAACATGGAGTGAGTTCAAGACGGAACACAATCATCAATTCTATCCTTAGAATGTTGAAGAAGAAGCAAGAGCTAAGCTAAGGTGTCTCTAACAAAGAGGAAGCATTCGAGAGTACGTGAAGCAGTTTTTCGAGGTACTTCTTGAAATTCTTAACTATCTAGATAAATAAGCTTTCTTTGCATTTAAGGATGACTTGCAAAATCGGGTAAAGATGGAGATTCAAAACATGGTGCCTAAGATCTTGCTACCGCCATTTCCATTGTCGAGTCTTTGATGGAGTTCAAGAGGATCGAGAAGCCCAAATCCCATACGGATAAAAGTAACAAAGGGAAGAGTAGGGGAGATAGCCACCAAAGCAAAGAGAGTCTTCATAAATCTTGTTAGCCCCGGAATTTTTTTGCATGATTAGATTAATTTTGGGGTATTACTAGATTAATTTATGATGGAATTAATTAGCATACTAATGTGAGTTAGATAATATGATGCAGGTAAATTGAATTAAGTGCTAAGGTGATAAGTTGCATAAGGGGTAGTATAGGAAGATCACTTAAGTTTTATTATCTTAAGGCTTTGAAAGAAGGGTAAGTTGGACATTTTAGCGTCATTAAGGGTATAAAAGAGAAGAGAAAAGGTTGTCTTTCAATTAGAAGGCGCAAAAAATGAAATTTGAAGAGAGAAGAGGGGAGAGTGTCGTTTGAGAGAAAAGGAAGGAGAAAAAGAAGGCTAAGCTAGGTCTTGATTTTTCTATGGTCTTAAGGAGTGATTTTGAAGTTTGTTCAAGAAAGAAAGAGGACGAGGGGGGTTAGAGTTTCCATTAGAGCCAAGAAACAAATTGTTTGGTGAAGATTCAAGGTAAGCTTGATTTTCATCTTTTGGATTTTTGGAGTGTTTTTGGTTCAAAGAGCTTAGGAAATGGATGAGTTTAGGTATTCTAGGATCAATTTAACGCATTTGGTTCTTTGGGTTTGTCACTTTGAATGTCTATTTGTTGGACCCCGACCCCTTTTCTTGAAATTTTGATTTATTAAATGGGATTAATTGAGGAATTTAGCATAATTGAGAT
>JANITX010000002.1:51918287-51933302 GCA_027564395.1 Erythroxylum ulei
ACCGGGAATGTCATGAATGCATGTACAGTTATTTTTCATGTGCAAAAATTTCACTGTTCACAAATACCAGTATGCATAAAAATTCTTAATTAGTCCCAATCACTCTCATCCTTGTCCAAATTACTATTCTACCCTTCCCGTCGGGGGTGGGATGTTACACAGAAAGCCTCCCCTCTTTTAAGATATTGCTAGATCTGGAGAGACGAAACACAAAAGTCATTTCCTTAACTTTTTGTAGTTGGGAAAACTTCCAGAATGATCTATCTGTTTGAAGAAATGTGCGTGAGAACATCCAGGGATGATTATATTGGTTCCATCGCAGGCAAGTAGCGTCCCTCTTTCTAACCTAATCGAGAAAGAGAACGAAGAGAGGACAAAAGCCCTAAGTCATTATACCCGATTTGCCACACACGAATGTGTGCAAGACTTGGCTTCCATCCCTTTCAAACTTCAAAAGGCGTCTTTGGTACTAACTTACTTGGGACGCTATTCAAGATTTATAATGTAGTCTTGATAGCTTCGCCCTAAAGGTATTCGAGTAGGTTATTTCTGCTCTGCATTGACCTCATCATGTCCTTTAAGGTGCGATTGCTCCTTTCGGCCACACCATTTTGCTCAAGACTACGTGGTATAATGAACTGAGACACTATTCCAACTAATTCCAAATACCTGGCAAACATACCCTTTTCCTATCCTGCAACCCCATGTCTACCATAGTATTCCCATCCCCTATCAGATTTGACTATCTTTATTGATTTTCCCAATTAGTTCTCAACCTCAATCTTAAAGATCTTGAACTTATCAAGAACTTTAAACTTTTCTTTAAACAAGAACACATAGTCATAGTGGGAATAATCATCTATAAACGTCAGAAAATATCTAGCATTGCATAACTTGACTGTATAAGGACTACTAATGTCTGTATGTATGAGGTTCAATAAACTAGAAGTACGAGTTGACCCCTTTTTCTTTATCTTGGTCAACTTACCTACAACAATCGATACATATTTCCATATCACTGAAGTCCAAAGTTGGGAGAATATTATCCTTTATCAATCTCTCAACCCCATCTCTAGAAATGTGGCCAAGATGTTTATGCCACAACATGTATGATGATTCCTTTATGAAGGCTCTTTCGAGTAACAGGCTTGACAATATAAGAAGAGGCATACATTTCATTAGGATTAAGACACATTCTATATAATCCGTAAGATGAGAAGGTAGTTCCGATATGTCTTGTATTGATAGAAATAATTACAGCTAAAGTATCAAATACAAAACGAAAACCTTCTTTATCCAAAACTGATACAGAGATCAAGTTTCGTCTAAAAGACGGTATATAAAACGTGTCTCGTAAAACTAATACAAACTCTATATCGAGGTTTAATCCTACATCTCCTACATACAAAACATCCACCTCTTCATTGTTGGACTTCTCCTCTCCTTTAGTTGGCCTTCTCTTGGATCTGAGCCCCTATATTATGGAAGCAACATGGTTAGAAGCTCTACTATCTAACCACCAAGAACTTGATGTGGTTATAGCTATATTGGATTCATTAATCATAAATGCTATAGAGTTACAAGACAGTTCCTACTTAACCTTCCATGGATTGTACTTCTCGCAATTAGACTTCTTAAGCCCCTTCTTCTTATAGAAGAAGCACCTCATACCCTTTAGGTCATGTGGCCCCTTAGTGATGTTAGACTGCCCAGTATGAATCCTTGGAGAGGGCTTGGGTATCTTACCCTTAACCTTACCCTTACCCTTAACCTTAGGCTGTTGGGGCTTAGCTTTTCCCTTACCTTTACTGGCCTCATACATAGCCGTATGAGGAAAACTCTTAAGCTTCTCCTCTGATGCAACACACCGGAAATCAAGGCATTGATTTCCTAGGTCTTATCCTGAGAGATGTAGGAGGTAGCCAACATTTCAAACTCTCAAGGAAGAGTATTTAGTGCCTGATGCACTATTAGATTATCAGAAATTGGTACATTAAGTGCCTTCAACCTAGTCTGAAGGTGTACCATCCTGATAATGTAATCTCAGACATCTCCTTCTCCCGTATACTTCATGGAGAATAGTTCCTTAATCAAGGTGCTCTTCTCTGCATGAGAAGATAGCTTGTATCTCTAGGAAATGCTATCTATGAACTCCTTCACTATGGTCATATCCAGTAATCCACTCAGCAAATGATCTGGGATTAACCTCTTGATGGTCAAATAGCACATCCTATTTGACCACTCCCAGACTGTCATAGTTGCTTTATCAACTTTTAAGCTGATATTCGTAAGTGGAGAAGGTCTCTCGATGTGCATTGTTATGCTGACGTCAATCATCTCCAATGTAAACTTCACGTTCTTCTTCCACTTCTTGAAATTGAGACCATTTAAGGTCTCAATCTTGACAGCATTGTTGTTTACAGAAAAAGTGACTACAAGATAGAAAAGAAAATGTAAAAAATCAGTTTAAATGCAGGACAACAACGATAACATTATCTATATAAAGAATCTGATCACACATATTATGAAATACCTGTGGACTGAATATATAATATATGCAATTAGACCTCCACATAAAAGCAATCAGAGTACAAACCATCAACTCTCATGACACTACCACCTGTGGGTGAATATATCATTTAAGTGATGACCTTCCTCCATCTAATGCTTTTATGTACATCTCAAAATCTCATATATGGTCAACACCTGTGGCAGAATAACAAAAAATGAGACCAGAGACATCTCCTAACATGCACGCGGTACAATCTAAATACTAGCTTGAAAGGCCACTGTGGCGACTACAATCTTATCAATACTTAAAAAGACTACAAACACAAAGAATACATCTTTATGTCATCCTCACATTCTATATGGGCATAATATATGTGAAAATTAATTATAATTGAAAAAACTAGATTCATCATCAAATAATCACATATCAGTATTGAAAATATTCTCTTTAAACTTTATTTGAGACTTTTATTTCAAAAAAAATCTCAACAGGAGTGACTATCGTACTTTTTCGAATACCGAACCTACCGCATGAGACATAAAACTTTAAGTGTCTCCCTCATGTGCAGTTCGGAGTACAAAAATGCACCCAAAATTAGCTTTAAAAAGCTTTAAAAACTTTTCTAGAATCCAATTACTAATGTAATAAATCTAGAAAATTGAAAAATCACTTAAAAAATTCCCCATCCAGAAAATTGAAAAATCACTTCAAAAATTCCCCGAACTAAGAAACTGGCCCAAAAGCATCTAGGGCACCTTTACGAAAATTCTGAAAATTTTTCTTTTTTTTTTCAGATGCTGACGTCAGCAGTACTGTAAAGCTGACATCAGCGCACAGTCGTCAGCAGGCGCGTAAAATAGGGGTGGCATAGACGCACACCAGATGCGTTTGGTGCTTGTGAAGCATGCGGCCCCACACGTACACGCTCGTTCATTGAACGATGCGTGCAACGTTTCTCGATCTATGCGGTCTATGTGTTGGGTCGTTGTGTGCTCGTGGGAGAGCGCGCCGCATGAGGCACGTGCAATGCGTCCCTCAGCGTATGGTGCCACTTGGTGACACGCGCCCTCCTTACCGCCGCTCCTCCCGTTTACTGTAGCATAGCTACACACTCCGGACGGTGCATCGCCCTCCAATGGGGAGGGCAATTTCTGACATCCTGGGATGCCATTTTTCACTCTTTTTGGTCCTTTTCTCGACCCATTTTTCATAGCTAGCTTTATGTATACCACTTTTATATAATTATATACGTTAAAAATCGAAAAACGAATCAAAAACTAAAGAAAACCATAATGAATGGAAATCGAAGAACTTTGGTTTCCGACAACCCAATCACGTAACCGCTCTGATACTATGTGTAACACGTAAGATAGACCTTATTATGTGTCCCAGATCATTCATGAAATGGTGAAAAAAGAAGAAAATGCGGAATACCTGATTTCGGTTCCATTCGATGTTCCAAAGCAGTTTTTGATGCCAAAACGAGCTCCAATCTCCCCAGGACTTTTGCGAAAGTTGATCACCGACACTTGGTTAACGTCTTTCTTCAATTTCTTTAAAACGTAAGCACTTCTAACGGGTCAGAGGATCCGTATGTTTACGAATTACATAAATAACTGAAGGAGATCTTTTATATATAGCTCCTATATCGAACTTACTCATTACAAACCCGATATGAGTTCGGTCCACACTAATTGAGATTTATTTTCCTCCTGAACTTTGACCAATTAATTCAAATCATTTATTGGGTCACTTTATTACCTTTATTATGATCGAATTACATAACTTAATCGATAAGTTATTAAAAACTCGAAAATACAATTAATAATAGTTTTCCAATTTATAAAGAAGGACAAAAATGTCCTACAACTTATACCAGTGGTTCACCTGATAAAGCTATTAATGAAGATTAACCAGAAACTGAAGCTAGCACCTGATAAAGTTATTTTTCATTTAGAATGAGTTTACTAAATGCCTTCTAAATTATTATCTCGCACGTAAAACGCTTCACAGTAGTATTTGAGCATTCAGCAGAATAGATATTTTACAATGAAAATACCGCTTTTGGAAAAGTTTGCTCCAAAATACATGAAACCTGTACTGGGATTCTTGTATCGTCCTTAAATGTTATTTCCTGGTAAATTAGATGTAATGCCATAAAAATAAATTAGTACTGATATTTCTACGAGAAACTTGTCCATGTCTTGGACAATCCGGTTTGCTTTTGGAAGACTAAGAATGATAGCGCCTAGCTATTGTTTCTACGAACATGAAAGTACACAAATCATCATTATAACTTATGGACATATGTCCAAAGATCCTAGTAATTTTCACCATTTTAAAGGCATCAAATCAGAAGTGCATAATGCAAGGAGATAAAAAGGTGCTCTTTGGCATGTGATTACGTTATTCGATGTTTGATTTTATTCAACAATTACTTAATAGGTTATTATATCAATGGATTTAACTAGTGAATAATATTTAAAGAAATTTAATAAAATTAATTATTTAATATTAATTATTTATATATAAAATAATTTGTAATAGTATGATTTTAAACAATTACAAGAATATGAGAATTATATCTTAATATTTTTTTAATATTTTTATAATATTATAAATTTTAGATATTTAATTTTACAAAAAACTAAGTTTATAAATCTAAAAAAAGAAATAGAACATATAATAATAATAATAATAATAATAATAATTGATTAATTTTAGTAAATTAATCAATTTTTAAATTTTAAAAATTTAAATCGTATTTCATTTCATTCCTCATAAATTTTATTACAATTTTTAAACTTTAAAAATTTAAATTGTATTTCATTTCATTCCTCACATATTTTATTACTAAAAACTCTTCATTTTATTTCTTATCTATTCCAGCTGATAAACCACACATTCTATAAATATTTGTTTATTCATCTCCAAAAAATTTGGTCCGATGTTTCATAAGAAGTACGACGCCTGATTAATTAGGAAACATTGCCGCCCTGTTCTTAGTTGGCTTGTTTGATTTTCGTAAATATAGTATATGCAATGGTTTCTTACCTGAAACAAGTTAAGTTGGTACCTTACGAAGATTATATACTTCTACAGTCAAATTTTAACAAGAAAAAAAAATTACTTTAACAATTTTAAAATACAATGCTCAATGTTGAAGAAGCTATTTTTCAGTTATATGTTTTTGCATGATGTTAAAAATAAATAACAAAAATAATTATTCATAATTCCTCGAAGTTGCCTAACTTAATTCAACGTTCTGTCTTACAGTCGATATATGTATGCAGTATATGCCGTTATTATGAACTGGAGCATTATAAGCAATATTTAGTGGGATTATCATTAGATATGGTTCGTGAATCACTTTCAGTTCCATGAATATCTTGGAAGAATGATGGTGTTTTGTTCTTTCACTGTCGTGGTGTATCAAAAAAGAAAACATCAATCTTCTTGGACTCAAGAGACAAAAAGATCCCCAAGGATCAGCGTGCAATTTACTGGGTTTCTAAAATCCTGCATAGTATACAAGAAAGGAGCACTGCAATTAGAGGAATCCATTTCCAACTAGACGAAGGCAACTGATATTATATCAATATCATGATCATTTTTCTGCTCCTTATTCTTTGGGAAGACACCTGTTGGTTAACCAATTGACTTGCCCCTCTGGGAAAAGTAAAACCAATTGGGTGACTTCTACGTGGGAACCTTTTACCAGTGACGGACAAGTTCGTTCAAATCACCCAAAAGGCTTGATGTAATTTCTGACTAACTTAACAATTATTAGAGTTCAATCTAGTTGTTCTTATCAATTAAGCTGGGTCAGTCACCTGCTAGCTTCAACTTTTTCATTAACAGAGATGAGTCATTCCGACGCCCCGACAAAGTATTGAAAGAGAAGAACGGGTACGAGTAAATAACGACTTGCCATTATTTTTCTCCTCTCCCATTTCTTGAGACAATAAGAATATCTCTCACTTTAGACAAATGTGTGCTATGCTTTTTCAATGAAATCGCACTTGAAAAGAAGGGTTTACAGTCACCGTGGAAATGAAAAATATTTTATTGCAAACTTAATATTGCTGCCAGGACACAAGTAAACAACTCAAATTATAACCCATTTATACTGAATATTGTAACGTAGTAATGACAGTCTACTAGACGAGTTTAGAAGTCTTCGTTCAACTTTTAGTATATCTTTCAGGGTTAATTAAAAAAATTTAATTTAACTTAATTTTATAATTATAGTCTGAATTTAAAAAGTGATAATTAAATACTCAAAATTTTAAATTTTTTTTCAATTTTAATCTAACGTTAGTATCTCCGTTATTATTTCTAATTTGGATTGTCACATAAGACAGATATCATTAATACTTATACATGTCTTACTTAATTAAACTAACTAATCAAGTTTCATTAAGTTGTTTAAATAAAATTAGTCATTTTAGAATTGAAAATTTTTAATGAAACATCCTGCCTAAATCACTAGAATTGAAAACCCTAAATAAATTCATTTTTTGCACAGAAAGAGGGCCTAAGGTGGTAAATTGAGATTTCATTCAGATCGTTAAAAACTATGTTAAAAACTATGTTGTTGTCATCTCACACCAGCATAAGAGAGTATCAATGTCATCTTGCACTAGCGTGATAGAGTGATGTCATGAATTACTTCGTATGATAGATTCTTCTTAGACCAACACAACAGCTGTGTTTGTTGCAATAAGCATTTCACACCTTTTCTTCGATTCCAAAATGACAAAGTTTGATTTAAGGGTTTTCAAATCCAAAACTAGATAGTTTAGTTAAACAACTCAATGAAATTTAATTAGTTAGTTTAATGGTTTATAATTGAAAAATTGGAAGTTTTAACATTTAATTGCTACTTTTTTAAGTTCGGGCTATAATTACAAAATTGAATAAAGTTTAAGTTTTTTTTTAATTAACAATATCTTTTAACACTTCTAATGTAAAGTAATATTTTTAATAAATTTTAAATTTGAGTTCTAATCCAATTTTTTACTTGGATGAATTTTAACTATTAAGAAATTTTAACAAGATTTGATCTTACACATAGTAGAATAATATGAAACCTTTTTATTTGATTTTTAGAAAGTCAAAATCACTAAAATTTTATAACATAATTAACACGTAAAACATAATATAACATAAATTACATGATCATTTTTTTGTCATCTCTTTCAAACTATCTTTGAAACAGATTCATCTCAACTATTATAACAACACACGTATGTAGCTTGTAACGATATCTACAAAATTGAGAGAACTTTATAACTAGTACAGAGATAGTTAACCAAAAAGTGCTAACTCCCTTAGAGTCTAAGCTTATTTATAATAGATTTTGAATTTTTTAGTTATTTAATTAAAATGAATTTTAAATAGAATTAGAATTGAATATCAATTGGAACTAAATAAGATCAAATATATCTTATTGGTCCTTATTTATTAATTATCCTATATTTAATCCTAAATTTTTTCAAACTTTACAATCAAGTTCGTCTTGATTAAATATTTAAATAGAATTAGAATTGAATATCAATTGGAACTAAATAAGATCAAATATATATTAAGTTAGTTCAGGACACTTATTATTTAACAAGCACTCACACGTTTATTTAATTTTCTTTATATTTTAGTCTATGAGATTAATTACTTCTTTCATAAAAAAGAAACATAAAGTGCAGTAATTTTTTACATTTTTTAATTTCCAATTTTAATAGAACAATGAATATAAACAATTTAGCAATAATACATAAGTATAATATAAATATCATAACTATAATGTCGTAATAATTTTATTTATAATATACTTTTATTTCATAAAATTTATTATATACATTTAAATATATATAAGATAAAAAAATAACTTTAAAGAATTGTGCCTCTAGACTACACTATAAAACATAAATTAACATTTAAAATATTGTAAAACCTATAGCAATTTGTAATAGTAGGAATAAGGAGACCTTTTCGAAAGAACAATTCCTTATATCATATCAGAGGAGGTTAGGTACAGTTAGACTGGGAGCAGACACTTTGTTCCAATTAATTAGTTTATATTTTACTCTATTAAATTTTATCTATATATTTATATAATGCTTTTGTAAATAAGTAGCTAAAATAATCTGAAACAGGATTAAAACACTATTTTTAGCACAAAAAATCTGGTGTCCATCGGAGTAAGATCTATTGCTACAGAATCAGTGTCGAATGATACCTAATTTGATAGTTATGTTCATTGACGCCCTCTTAAATCATGTGAACACATCTGAATTTACAGCTATGTCAATTCATTGTGTATGTAGGGACGCGATATTAGCTGATCATATAGTCTCTATTATTAACAAGCATCATATAATGGCGATACCGCTGAATTTTGGAAATCATTGCATTCCAATGTTGGCTAGTTTAATTTGGAAAGACAGGAAGAGGAGACACGGCAGCGAAACACGTTTTCTGTGGTCAATTCAAACTGTTGGTGTAAGAATGACCGGCACTGAAGTAGACATCTCTAGCACATAATTACTACCGAGACTTCCACGTAAAATTAAAAAAAAAGTAAATATATATATATATAATTTAATAAAATATGATAAAATATTATAATCGAAACAGATTTCGAGATTTTAATACTAATTTAAAACATGTTAAAATTGCTAAATTATCTAATAAAGTAATACTCCTTTCTTTTAATGCAATCTCTACGCCAGTAACTCATTTCTAGCTGACCTTGCAATGAACCTTCATTTTTAATGGCAGTAAGGTGGCGTTAGATCTAACTTATACGCATCAACTAAAAGCCTCAACCAACTTAATACATGCCATTTTATTCATTCCATATGTTTTACGACAAAAGAATTTAGCACTGGAAATGATATGATGGAATCTTGGAATTGAATTTTATTGACAACTGCTAAGGGAGTGTGGAGCTTAGGAGGTGAGAACTTCAGCAAATGTTTTTTTTTCATAAATAAATATTTTAAAAACTTTTATTTTAAATTAAATAATTGAAAAAAGTGAAAACATTTATATTTTATAAATAATTTAAAATTCCTTAATATTATTAGTTATTGTTGCCCCACAACAGCTAAACTAAGACCGAAGCTTGCAATTTAGAAAGAACCATGAGCGTGAAAATGGAAGTTTGTTATATATTCTCTGTATTGTTGTACAATCTCGATTCCGATTGAGTGTAAATTCATTAATACCGACAAGTTTCTTTTCCTCCATATTTTATAAAACAATCAAAAATTTGTACATCCATATTTTGGAGCTCAAGCGAATAAATCTAAATTAAACACGTATTTACACACTCACCCTCAAATTTGTTAAAGAGAACCAAAAGGCCCAATTAGCGGCTACTAACAGGCCCAATTAAGCTGAATTTGGAGGTGGGTGTGGGACAGTGAACACGCGGCATCTCTTGCTTTTAGTAATCATTCAACTTTCCTCCAGTAGAAGCCTGGATGGATAGGTGCGTCAGAAGTAAGAACGGGATCTGTGGTCGGTGGTGGCATGTGAATCTTTTATTGGCCCTTTCTGTATCTTTTACCAGCATGGCTATTCCAGCCAGGTTGGCTTTTCAACGGCGTAACTCTTCTCGCCACGCATTTGTCAGTTTGGGCCCCGCGAGTGAGACTGTCATCTATGATGATATTAACGGATCTGTGGTCGGTGGTGACATGTGAATCTTTTATTGGCCCTTTCTGTTTCTTTACCACCATGGCTATTCCAGCCAGGTTGGCTTTTCAACGGCGTAACTCTTCTCGCCACGCATTTGTCAATTTGGCCCCCGCGATTGAGACTTCTATCAATGATATTGCTGCCTGCTGTACTTCATCCAAGTTAAGTTAAAGAGAGCTATCATACACTTCAGGATTTTTAGCTTGTTCAACTATGGTTGTAACTTCTGTCTATTGTTTGGTTTCGTTTTTATTGAAGTAGCTTTACTAGTTTCACTAAATGCTAGCCACTCTTTTTCTCTTTCCCTTGTTAACATTCGCGTTTTAAGTCTTATTAGTTAGAATGTAATATTAGTTAGTGAGCATTCCTAGATATGTTTTCGAAAAAGATTTTTTTTAAAAAATAAAAAATTTGGTAGTTTTAATAATTTTATCTTTAAAATTTTTAATAGTTTTTACGTTTTGTTAAAAATCTAAAATTAATTTTTCTATTAAGTTGTATTATTAACTAACGTTAGCATAACAATTTGTTAACATGCGACATTCTATATAAATAGTCACTTCTTACACAAAAATGATATGTGTTAATTTATCAATTTAGTCTCTTTAATTATCAGTTAAGAGTAAGGTTGTATATTTCTGAGTTTTCCTAGATTTCACGATCAATGGGACTTTCACTGAGTTATTATTGTTTAATTTTGTTTTTTAATTTGTCAATTTGATTAATTTTTTTGTATAACTTATAAATATTTAATAATTAATTTGATTAATTTTTGTTAATAAATAATTGTACTTCATATTATTTTATTAATTTATCATATTCATGTCTCACTACTTATATCAAAAAGTATAAAAATATATTTAGTATGTCATAAAATTCTTAATAATATATTAATTAGTTTAACATGATAGAAAATTAAATATTTTATTCTATTCTATTTACTAATAACTAACGAATTTTAATTATTATATTTTATTAATAATTAGTATATACTTATTATTTTTATGAAATTTATAAATAAATTAAATGATAATTTTGTTGTATTAGAATTCATATTTTAAATATATAAAATTCCTTGTTTAATTTTTACTACTAATCATATTTATTTTTTATTTTATCGACCATTAAATTGAATGCAAGTGCTTATCAACCCAAATGGTCCATATACAAATACTAGCAGGTTAACTCTGCGCAAATGCGTAGTAAAAATGCCCAGTGTATTTAATTAAAATTGAAACCCGTAAAAAAGTTTTTTTAATTAGATAAAATTTTAAAGATAGGTTAATCTATAAACTTTTTTATTTGTCTCGGATATAATTTTCTCATCTGGATGGTAACGTGTTTTTTGAACAGTTTGCAAGATGTCGATATAGCGATGAGCATATGTGAAGTGAATGACAATAAACGATATACAAATGTACAAGAAGTGGGGGTTGAGTTGTGTATTCATTTCGTTAATTTCTTATCGAAAACTGTCGCGCTCAAAGTAAGAGAGTTGAGGGTTGAGAGGATGTAGATGCAGCAGATTTCGATATAGCGATGAGCATGTGTAAAGTGAATGACAACAAACGATATACAAATGTACAAGAAGCGGGGGTTCAGTTGTGTATTCATTTCGTTAATTCCTTATTGGAAATTGTCGCATTTAAAGTAAGAGAGTTGAGGGTTGAGAGAATATAGATGCAGCAGATTTACAGTTTGCAAGATGTCGATATAGCGATGAGCATGTGTGAACTGAATGACAATAAACGATATATTCATTTTGTTAATCCCCTATCGAAAATTGTCGCACTCAAAGTAAGAGAGTTGAGCGTTGAGAGGTCTGCTTTCGGTTTTGCGTCTCCGTTTGTTTTTGGTTTTGTTCTTCCGTCTGGTTTTTAGTTTAGCCCTTCTGTGTGGTTTTCTTCGGTCTTACTTTCTATTTGCGTCTTGCGTCTATCAATCAAGTTGAATAACGATAACGATCTTAACTATAACAATTAAAATAATCAGAAATTGATTTTGCAAATAATAATTATATTAGAAAGTGATGAACCGTATTCTTAAGGCTGAAGAAAACTAAGACGAAGAGAAAATAAGACGAAACAGCGATAACAAATGTGAGACAGAAATTACGAATAGTTGTGACCTTAGTTATAGTTCGATTATTGTGACAATATAAAGTAGACACTAATTAATTGAATATTTATTGACAAAATGTTTTGTCACAATAAGTAAAATATTGTGGGACAATTAACCTTTTCGAAACAAAAAAAACAAAATGTTAGCGACCATACTATATTCTGTCACAACAAATAGAAAATATTAGCTACTAACATATGTTTTGTCACAATTACAATTTATTCCCGCCAAAATTATTTTTGCACGAAATTTCATAGGCTTTTAGTGACAAATCTTAGTGATAAAATAAAGTTTAACACTATTAATATATTAATAATGACAATTTAGTTGTGAAAGATACTAAATTGTCATAATTACCATTGTATTAGTAACAAAACATATAAATCATCACAGATAATCCAAACAATAGTGTCAATCAATTGTCTTGGCACTAAAAAATATCGTATTTATGATGACAAAAATAGTTAGTCACAAAAAAGTTGTCACTAAATTACGAATAGTTATAACCGAAGTTATAGTTCGGTTATTGTGACAATATAAAGTAGACATTAATTAATTGAATTGTTGACAAAATGTTTTGTCACAACAAGTAAAATATTGTGTGATGATTAACCGTTTCAAAACAAAAAGAAAAAAATATTAGTGACCAAACTATGTTTTGTCATAACAAATAAAAAATATTAGTTACTAATATATGTTCTGTCACAATTACAATTTATTCCTGCCAAAATCATTTTGGCGCCAAATTGCATAGGCTTTTAATAACAAAACTTAGTGATAAAAGAAAAGTTGTCACTAAATATATTAATAGTGACAACTTAATTGTAGAAGATAGTAAATTGTCACAATTACTATTGTATTAGTGACAAAAAAATAAATCATCACAGCTAGTCCAAGCAATAGTGTCAATCCATTTTCGTGTCACAAAAAGCCTCGTATTTGTGACGAAATAATAGTTAGTCACAAAACAATCGTCACTAAATGTCTTAACTCTTGTAGTGAAAGTTTGAATTTTGTAGTTAGGTTTTTTCGTTTTCAAATAAAATCGATTGGCATAGAATGTTGACGTGAATTCTATGATCAATGAAGTAAGCAAAGAGAGGTAAAGAGCCACAAGGAGTTAAGAAGGGATTTCAGAAAGTGGAGAATGACAAAAGAACAAGAAAATTAAAATTGGTGAAAAATTTGCAGGCCACGTTCATGGCTTGTGGCAAGGTAAAAATGGCAAACACGAGTAGTTAACTTAAAATTTTTACCATTTTACCATCTAATCACCTATAAATACATTTCTAACTTCACTTTTTCACTCACTTTCATTTTCACTTTACCTCTCTAAACTTTATCTCTCCAAACACTCTCACTTCTCTCTACAAAATTTCAAACCTCCAAATTTCTTTCGACTACCACCGACTCATAAGCTAATATGCCATGCATCAAGCAAATAGTAAAGCGTGACCAATTAATGGGGCAAATAGAAGTCTCAGGATGAGGGAAAAGGAACAGAGCAGTTGATTACCGAGCACCTTTCCTGATCTTCTTGGATGAGGAAAGTACTCGTTTCCATTCCCTTCATAGTAAACAAATTATGGTTCCAAAACATTTTCTCTTTGAAACTTTAGATAGACTAGAACTGCGAGACAAGGTCGAGAGCTTAGTTGAGAAAATTCAATGGGGTCAGTTCATTCAATTTCAAGTCCCAGTTTATAAAGAACTGACCTTAGAATTTTTTACTTCTCTTTAATATGAATCTAACAAACCTAGGGAACTGTGTATGAAATTTTTAGTGTCCTCGAGTCTTCCATAGTGGATTAGCACAACGATTTCCTTGTCAGTCCCTATGGGACAGAACTAATTGGGTTAGAGTTTTTCAAACAACAACATTATTAGGAGTCACAAAAACTTCTTGATGCACAAATTTATGTGCCAAGCCATTTTTGACAAAACGAAAACCAACAAGTGTTCGATAAAGGAACTGTTTATGGTATGGTGCATGGATCATAGCATCTCAGTTTGCATAACTAGCCACATTTTTAAAACAATTATTGCTTCTCGAAAGAAGAGGAGCAATAATTTAGGAATAGGTTATTTGGTTTCGGCCACAGCTAACTACTATGGAGTTGAGTGCAATAGACTTACAATCTACCGTCCTGAGTTTATGAACCACCATCATCTATGGTGGGCTGAAATCCTTAAGTCCTATAATATGAAACTTCGGGACATTAGTGCCAAGACACATGTCAAGGGCAGGACCACTCAAGCAAGTTCAAGCGCCCAATAGCAACAAGAAGAGGATTCGACCAGTATGGAGTACGAAAAGGAAGAAGGTGTAGAAAAACCAGGCTAGAAGAAGGTATTAAACACAATCTCCGCAAACAATAAGGTAATTATGAATACTCTTACAGTGAACTCCAGAAGGATGAAGGAGACAGCCTGAACCTAACGACCTCAGAGCTGGGACATCCGTTGGATTCATCGCTATTCTAAGGCTCAGGGCATTCAACTACCATCTTTAACATCGTCACCACCTCCATCACCATGAAACTTGCTCTAACCCCCTTCTTTTTAAATTTAGTCTTTATTTTATTTTTATTTTTATCTTTATCTTTATTGTTATTGTTGCTTTTTTCGTTTTACTTTAATTCATGTTTTTTTTCTGTCTTTACGCGTTTGTTTGTCCC
>JANITX010000002.1:52478404-52489129 GCA_027564395.1 Erythroxylum ulei
TATGGTTGTTTATGGCTTTTCAAATCTTTACATTGCTATTTTCAAATTTTCATAAGGGTAGGATTGTGTTCTGAATGCAAGGGAAATTCTGGAATTATCTAGGTAGAATTGATAAAAATTGTCTTCTTGGAAGTTGTATAAGATCTTTCTAGCTTTCCAAAGATATAAAGCTTGTAATTTTTCAATATCGGGATAGAAAGATATGATTGTTACAAGTTATGATGTTGCATAGGTTTTGTTTATGGGACAACTATGATGAATGATAGAAATTTGTGGTTTTGATGAACCAAATGAGTTGGGAATTGAGAATTTTGTGAGATAAACTTGGCGTTTGAACTGTTATGAAGTGATTTGGCACTAGAAGAGTTGATTTTAGGGAGATATTGGGTGAAAATGAAGTTAGATTGGATGTAGGAAGCATTGGAGAGGCTTTGGAGGGGTTTGGGAAACCCCTATGTCTGTTAGACAGACATTAGGTCCGTTTAACAGACCTTCTCGGTGTAAAAACACCCCTAGGCCAGTATAAATAGACATGGATGTCCGTTTAACGGACCTTCTCGGGTCAAATTGGTTGTTAAACCCGATACATGTCCGTTAAACGGACATTCACAGGACAACTTTAGGAAATTGTAATTTTTGACCCTTTTAGAGGCAGACTCTCATTTTGTAGTCTTCATAAAAGTTGTAGATCTAGAAGTCTGCTTTCAAATGGTCAAAAAACAAACTAAATCCGACATCTAGATTGAAAGTTATGGCAATCGGGCCAAGATAGGTACAAATCGATTGAGGTTATAAACATGTTCTATTCTTTTGGGC
This sequence comes from Erythroxylum ulei, assembly GCA_027564395.1. NCBI lineage: Eukaryota > Viridiplantae > Streptophyta > Magnoliopsida > Malpighiales > Erythroxylaceae > Erythroxylum > Erythroxylum ulei. The sequence goes on from JANITX010000002.1 coordinate 52,479,221, forward strand.
ATAACTCCCTCATCCGACCTCCAAATGAAGTGATTCTTGGACCAATATATTCTTAACACATGTCTCTACCTCTGCATAAAAATTGGTATCTTTTGGAGTTGGTTTTAGAAAGTTTGCATTAGAGAAAGTGAGGGGTCAGTTAGGAGAGCATAATTGGAGTATGTGCATGCTTTAGCTTTTTAAGCATATCTTGAGCTTTAGAGGTCCATTTGAAATGATTCTTGTTTCAAATCAAACTAGAGACTTAGAACTGCAATTCTTTTGAAGAATTCAAGTTGTTTTTTTGATATTTGAGTGGTGTGGGCACGCCAATTTGTGAAGGATGGCTAATGACCCTTCAGGAAAATAAGATCAAGGTTTATGACTTCGGATGTTAGGCTCCGGAAATGGGGTCCAACAAACATTGTATTGAAATCAATAATAATCAAGTCACAAAATAACTCAAGAACAAATCCTAATCTGAAATTAAAACAACGTAAATGTGTATAACATCTTCAATCTCAGTTTATACATCAAGCTTAACGAAACTAAACAAAGGAAAGAAGAAAGAACTTGATGTGGACTGATATGGAAATGTTGGAACAATTGGAACTCTCTAATGCTCCCTTCTTGATCTTCCTTGATTAAACCCAATTTGGTAAGATGAAGGCTGCTCTTTTTTGGAGTCTTTATGTTCTTTTATAGTTCTTGAGGCTTTTAGCGTTCTTTCTAGGATTTACCCACTTAATTTGGTTCAAAAAAATAGCCCCAAAACGTCAAAATTACAAAAAGACCTACGTACTGGAAAAGCTGAAATTTGCTAGAATTGTTGTTTGTGTTCTCTGTCACGATTGTAACTTGCTTATCACGATCATGTACTTCTTCATTTAACTTCCATCTTCTTCATTGTTCAATTTCTTGGTTTCCATCACTAACAAACATATCAAACACCCCTTTAAACATAAAATTATTATCCAATTCTTGCTCTAACCAAACAAACACTTAAAATACATATAATCATTAACGATAACATAATTCTAAGCCTTAGAATACATACAATCATTAACAATAACATAATTCTAAGCCTATACATATGATAATCATCTAATAAACACTTAAAAGCACACTTAAACATCTACGAAAACATAGTATAATTTACACTTATCAACTCAGATCCTCTAATTCTAGGCATTCCACATATTCTTTGAAATCCTCAATGAAGTTCCTTAAATTGTAGTGTCCCTCAACTTTAGACCTATATAATTTTGTATTAATATCTGCACAAACGAATTAATGTTCACTGCAATTTTCTTGAAAACTCTTCAATCCTTCTTATAGAATTTTCCTTTAAAAGTTAAGATTGGATTTATAAATAATGGAAACAACAATCATGCAACTTTCTCATAGAAATTGGATAGCTATATGGATTGCTTCTTCGACCTTGACAAAATTGTTGTTGTAAGCCCACATAATTCTTCCAAAGCAATGGTGATGGGGGTTTGAGATAAAGCTCCAGTTAGATCCCAACTCCTCAACCTATTCATGTTTTCATATCTAATATTGGTTTCTTAAAAACCCAAAAACATAGGTCGTCCCTTATTAAAAAAATCCATTAAAGCTTAAAGCTTCGTAGGATAATTTAAACCACGAATATTCCATATAGCCAAGGTCAACTAAATATGGATTTACTTTCGGAGCTTTTTCTTTTTCTGAGCCTTATTGACTTTATGCCCTTAACACCCTGAAAGCTTCATCTTTAGCTTTCATTAAATCATTTAAATCAACAGCACCAACCTTTGAAGAATCATAGTGCTTCTTTTCCATGTTATCACTCATGTCCACTATTACCTCTATATACATTACCCCCTTATTCATACTTTTATACAACCTTTAATGTAAGACTTGAGGTTCATCATTTATAACCTCAACTTCTTCTATAGTTTCTTGATTCTGCCACTCATTCAGGTCTAATTCTACTTCAGGTACCTCCATTTCCATTAATTCATTTTAATCGTCCCTTTTGAATCCCCTTCCTTGTACACTTACATTGTTTTCCTTGCATCTTGAGGGATGATTTCCAATTGTATGTTACCATCATCAAGTCTTCAAACATTACGTTGTCTGCAACAAGTCTTATAATGGGAATAAAATTAAGTAGCTGCTTAGATGAGTCCATACTTACGCATAAACTCATGAAACCAATTCTTCTTCTTTTTATTGTGTTTTCATAAATGCATAAAGGCTTCCCTATTAAGATAGAGAGTAAACTCAGCCCTTTTGTTTTATAATACTTTAATTGGATTTTATGCATGTTGACCTATAGGGGAGTACTTTTTATTTTATCTTTTAATGTTAATCCCTATTTCCATGGCTAAAGAAAGATTGTGTGTTGTCCAAAGTGCTAAGTACCTTCTTCCACTTCCTTCTCAACGTTAGCTTTAGAAATAAAACTAAATAAGACCATATTCTCTTCTAGAAAAACCTTTACAATCCACTTCATGTGCCATATTTTCTAAGCGCTATTTAAGATAACTAGGAGTAAATGTTTGCTTCTAAGGAAAAACCTTACCAAGAATGATTCCTACTCCAACTTTCAGCATTTCAATCTATAAAGCAATTATTGTCTATCCCTCCTTAACTTTAAGCGAACAATAACACAATATGAGATCACCAGGGTCCTATAGAATATGCTTTTAACTCCTACGATTAATCTAGTTTAATAAAGAAGGAGCTTTTATAGTGGGGTTCTAGTTGAAAGATGAAGGGAAAGGGGGTGAGCTAGATGGTAAAGGACGGAAGTAACTTATTTGAAAAGCTACATGAGGGATCATCAGATCTAAAGAGCAGGACATTATACTCAAGATAGTATGAAGAAGCTTTCTAGGAAAGGATATAGTTAAAAATCAGTTGTCTGAAAATGATAAGAAGTCTTAGGCAAGAAGCAAAGGAAAGGAAAAATAATGAAAATCCCTTTCAACCTACAGAGGCAAGTTGGTGAAGTAATAGCAGGAACATTGCAACACTACAAAGCCAAGAGATTGAAGTAAGAACAAGAGTGGAGAAGAAGCTTGGAGGACACACTCAAGGAATCAGACTAAAGACCCTACCGAGATAATGAGGAGAGAGCAAGAGAGGTGATCTCAGCGAAGAAAATCCAATTTAGGAAAGCAACGTAATAGGCATTTAAGGAAAGAAGAAGGTAAGTAAGTGGAAGACACAAAAAAAGTTGAGAACTAAAGCAATGGTAAAAGAAACTAATAAAGGCATGCGATTCTATTTTAGTCTTTCTTATCTCTATTTTAAAATAGATTTATACCTAATATTGGAAGTTAATGGCATACAAAAAGACCTGAAAATTATTAAGAACTTTAGGAAGTCATTCTTTCTATTTGTTTAGTTTAGGAAGATCAATATTGTATATTTGTGTTGTTTAGTGATTATTTTTATGTATAAATGGGAAATAATTAAGAATTAACATAGCAAAAGCATAATCAAGCTTGGATGAGATGAGTCCTTAGAATTTAGTTGCATTTTTGTGCTCTTTTGTAACCTTTATAATCATTTCGACATTCTTTATTGACGAGGTTACTAACTCAGTAATAGATTTACGACTTCAAATAAGTTATTAGTTTAAGTCTCCAACATGATTTGATACAATACTTTTAGCTTTTACTATTGGTTGTTTCATATTCTTAGTATAGAATTATAAGATTTTTTTAAAAGATTGTATGCATTTATTACTTAAATACATTCAAACTTATATGTTTTAGTAATTAATTGTGAGTGGAATGTTAATGAAGTCCACTTTAAAAATTAAATAATAAATAACTAATTAGTTTTCAACTAGTTAAAGAATTTGATCTTTAAAGAATAAAACCCCTCTTATGCTACATCATTTTTAACACGTAATGCTTGATATCTATAGTATCGTACTAAAACATAGTACTAGCTGGTACAAACCAGTATTCACAATTTTGGTCTAATAGAAGGGAGGGAGGGGGCGACTATTGTTAAGGTTAGGAATTTTTTTTAATTTAATCCTATATTTTTTAATCTCACAATTCTGATCTAATATTAGACCAAATTGTAAAATAAAAAATATAGGATTAAATTAAAAAAATTTCCTAACCCTAGTAGTATTTGGCCCCTCTTTCGCTTCCCCTTTTTGTTACTCACCTCTTTATCTCTTAGCTCAACCACTCTCTTACACAAATATAGATGACATTTTGTCATCTTCCACTTGAGATTGTTGGTTCTATCATTACTAGCTTGCCAAGATTTGTCTGAAGCTCCTATTATGGTCACAAACACAATAGCTCTTATTTATTAGGAACATATTATTGTCTTTATTTCTATGTTTAAATTTGGTGTCTTGGGACCATCTGGTTACTTTATTCCAAATATTTATTGTCTTAAGGCCTATAGAACCTATTGGGCCTTTAATTTCTCTTTTAAGAGATGTAACTAATTGATTTTTTTCTCAACTATTTTAATATAAGGCTACAGAAAAATGGATCTATCATTTTGCAATAGTATAGTAATAACTACAGTGGAGATCTCACAAAGATAAAGTAAGCAAAAAGTGTAAGACTCATAGTATTATCTATTCATCAAATAAGAATGTGATTCTTTAACCTAAATATAAATTAAACTAAACTGATCAACACACTATAAACAACACAAGCAAGTAATTGATAAGAAGAAATCAAATATGATATAACATTTATAGAAAAATTCCCCTTACCATCATCATGTAATATTGATTTAGTTATTTAGAGATTCCATTATTTAGAGAGATGAAGACTCGTAGTGTAATGGATTGTCACCTCTTGATGTACAATAACTTATCCCTCACTTGATTAATTAATATGTCTATCTAATTAACTCATCTAAAAACCACTTTAGAATTTGTGAAATGCCATAAAAGGTAACCCTAATACCAAAAATATCATGTATTTTAGTTCATAACACCTTATTCAATCCTTAATATAAGTAACTAAGTCAATTTACAAGAAATTTCTTTCAATATATCTATTTGAAAATTCATATTAGGTTTAAACTTTTTCTTGTATTTAACCAACATTAAGATTCAAACAAATATTTCCCAAACATAAAGCTTCTTTTATAAAAATATTAAATCAATCCACATAAGAATAATTTAGGTTTCCTCAATTTAGACGCAAAGAAAATTTAGTCACGAGTCATTTTTGAAATAACAATAATAAACCAAAGAATTTAAAGTGCATATAAAAATTTATCTTTGTTAAATATCATAATCTATTAGCATGATCTATTTTCTTGAAATTATTTTCGACCTTCCTCCTTGTTGATTACAACTGCAAGATGTGGTTTAAGGCTCTATCTTTCTCTCTCTAACAAGTACTAACCTTAATTACAACTAAAGAAAATTAAACTAAGATTAAAATTGGACCCCTCAATTAGGATTTTGCCGTCCTCTATATAGGCATTCTATTGCAGTCACAGTTTGAGATATAGCCATGTTTCAAGTCATATAGTTGAATGTTAGAGGAACACAAACATTCACATGCTTATGTTCTAAGTCATGTACACATTGTATCTCCTCATGATATAATGTAGGTTCTTAGCTAACCATACAGGAGGCTTGTCTTCTGCACTTAAATTCTAGTAAGGTAAGAATTGGTGGTGGAGAGAGGGTAGGTAAGAAGTGCTAGCTCATTTAGAGACTAAGCTTGTTTATCATGGGTTTTTATATATTTTTGGTACTTTAATTGAAATAAAATTTTAATTTTAGTTAAACTTTAATTAGAATTATAATTGATTTGAGTTAAATACCAACGAGGTCCAAAAAAGATCCAACATTTCATATTGATCCTTATTTAATTCTAAAGTTTATCAAACTTTACAATAAGTCTAACTTAATTAATTTACCTTTTTCTCTCATTAACCATTCTTTGTGTGTAAACTTATTCCTAATCACTTTAGGATAATGAGTCCTATATTGATGATTTAGCTACCTCCATATAGTTTATGATATATCTAATGACTACTGATTGAGCTACCTTTGACAGTGATAGTTCATAAGTAGTATCAAAATATAACAATCCATACATGAGAGCATTTGGAGATCTTAAGTTAAAGGATTATTTATACAACCATCACAATGAGAATTTTCATAGGCATATAAGTAATATTCCAAATAACATTCTCATATCAGGTGAGTTCGTTGCACTTATTCTCTAACAAGTACCCACATATTTATTTAAGTATCTCTTTATTTTAGTCTATGAGATTGACTACTTCTTTAATAAAGAAGAAACATAAAATTTGCTAATCTTTTTACACTCTATTAATGACCAAATTCAATAGAATAATGACTAAAAATAATTTAGGGTAATACATAAATAAAGGGTTGCCCCAATGCATAAGCCTCCCCGCTTTGCGAGGATGAAGGAAGGGTCATCAATTATGCATAACCTTCTCTTTGTATTTTTCAAAGAGGCTATTTCCATGACTCGAATCTATAACCTTCCAATCACAAAGGAGTAACCTTATCAGTTGCTCTAAGGCTCGCTCTTATAGGATAATACATAAATGCAATACAAATATCATAATCTCATCATAATTTTATTTTTAATATGTGTGTGCATATATATCATAAGGACTTGATCTTATATATCAATTAATTAAAGGAACATGTATAAGATAAAGAATATTTTTAAATAATTATGTTACAAAAAACCATAAGCAATTGATTAACTATAAGGTATGAACCAATATTATATACTGAGAGACTAATCCTCTACCTTTTGTCTGAAACCTTGCTATTATTAAGGTTGTACCTATTCTTGAAGGTGTTGATAAGGCAAAGCAACAAGAACTATAGAATTTGGTGATACCAAGTAATGCAAATTTGATTATAAAGGTTGTTTAACAAGAAGAAAAAAATGTCTTACCTTTTGGAGCTTTCATTTATGCTTTAAAATTTGGAATTAATTTTGCTACATTAATCACATTTGTAATCAATGACTCATAGTATGTCCGAAATGAACTTATCATCTCACTAGTAGGTTTGAATTGACAATCTACCAAGTTGGTTGGAAGTTTCGTTGCAAATGAAATGTTTGGTTATTTTGATTAAAAAGACAAAGAACTTCTTATAAACAAATAATAATAATTTCAATGTCAATTGTTTACATATTTTTGATAGAAATATTACTTTTTCTTTATTAAATTACCTATGTTTATATGTTTGCCAAGCATCTACTGTCTAATAGTCATTAATCCAGCTTATGGTTTAAAATAGATGTGAGATTTAGGAATACTCTATCCATAATTAGTCCCATGTAAAAAAAATATGTAAATGACATTAACCTATTAATTAGTAAAAGGCAAGTTGATTATCTAATTTCAATGGCCAACCCCCCACTTGGACTTTCTATAAGAATGTATTATTTAGTTTCATGTTCTCCAAGGAAGAATAATTTAACATGGCAATAAAAAAAGAGGGGGAGAGAGAGAGATTCTCAGTCTTATCTTTTTTAGAGTGGATTAATAAGCTAACAAAGTGGTATGGTGTCAAACCAACCTAAGACGTAAGTGATAGGGTAACACGTTCAAGGGTTTTCATTTGCCCATTTTGTATGTTACGACAAGCACTTTATTCTGTACAACATCACAAGAAAAATTGTGGTAGTAGTTCTGATTTTTCTGAGGAAATTGATCTCGTACGTGTTTAACCATGGAAGTTGTTGGCTTAAATCCCATATTGGTAAAGAGAGAACATAATATCCTCCATTAAAGCTATATAAGGAGGCATATGTTTAAGGTTTTACATATCCTAAAATCTCTTTCCCATAACCTTGTATATAATTCTTAATGTGAATTGTAAGACCTTCCTTTTGTAATATTTGATTTCTATAGTGGAAAGTTTTCTAATATTGCCCATGGTTTTTCCCCATATTTGTTAAGGGGTTTTCCATGTTAAATCTTGTATATCCCTTTTATCTCAATTTCTTTTATTGGTGTATTTGCTCTATTCGGTGGAGTCCATCTCCTATTAGTGGTATCAGAGCCTAAGGGTTCCTCAAGTATGCTCTATGGTTGCAGCATAGTCTAATCTTCTACATCAGAAAATGAGTTTTTGTTTAGTGTTCTTACATGTTAAGGCTGGTTTTATTCTCAGGTTCTTGTTGTCATTTTTGGGGCATTTTTTGCTGGTATTTGAGGCGATTGAGTGCATGTTTAAGAAAGCTCTGTCTAAAGAGACTGGGTTTTAAGTGGGACCATTTGTGAGCCCTCTAACCTTTCCTGAGAACTTTCTTGGTGTACTATAGTCTCATTACATACTAAATGGAGGTAACTCTAGGCATATTCCTTTTTTTAACGTAAGAAAGTGAGAGTCAATTCTTGTGATAAAAGTAATGTCGACCAAATTTGATGTTACAAAGTTTGATGGGACAAAGTTCTCATTATAAAAATTGAAGATGAAGGCAGTATTAGTAAAAGATAAATGCTTGGAGGCCATCAGTGTTAGGCCTACGAATTTTAGAGATGACGTCAAATGGAAACAAATAGATGCCTTGGCGATGTCAAATTTGCATCTTGGTCTATCGAATGATATCTTGAAAGGTGTAGAGGAAAAGAAAATAGCTAAGGAGATATAAGATCATCTCACAAAGTTATATTCAGTAACAGATCATATCAATACTCTAATCTCTCTATGATCTCAACTGTCAAAGTTGAGACATAATGTAAATTCAACTGAACGTATGGAGATTCTATTTCAAAGTCTTCAAGATTCAAATGACCAACTCATCATTAATTTAACCAGTAATATCCTCACGGATACTTTAGTATTTGATGATGTTGTTGCTTCAGTTCTTGAAGAAGAAAGCAGACACATCAACAAGGAAGAAAGGCCGACAAGTTGGCATTAAACGGAAACCTTGTCGATGACGAGAGGGCAGTTAATGGAGTATGATTCCACTAGAAGCCAAAAACAAGGAAGGTCGAAATACAAAAGGAAGAAAAATCTCAAGTGTGGAGACAAGGCCTTTAAAAGTGAATATCGATTCAGGAAAGGTGGAGACAAGGCCTCTGAAGCATTAACTTCTCAGGGATGTGTTGCCAATGGAGAAATCTTATACAGTGAAGTAGCAACAATGTTCAAGGACAGAATCGAGCTCAGTGACGCTTGGATAATAAATTTAAGAGCAATGTGGCATATGACTCCTTGTAGAGATTGGTTTCACACTTATAAATCTATCTCTGCAAGATTTGTGTATATGGGAAATGATCATGCCTTGAATATTGCTGGGATTGGCACCATCAAGTTGAAGATACATGGTGGTATAATTCATACTATTCAAAATGTGCAACATGTGAAGGGCTTGAAGAAGAATTTATTGTCTTTAGGACAATTGGATAAAATTGGGTGTAAGACCTCCATTCAAAATGAAGTCATGAAGGAGATCAAAAGAGCGCTTATAGTCATAAAGGTGGAAAGGATAGCTGCAAACTTATACAAACTTATGGGAGAGACATATAAAGAAGCAAATGCATCAGTTGCATCGGTTAATTCTACAAAAAAATGCAACAAAATTATGGCACTGTAAACTTGGCCACATATTAGAATAAAGATTTAATATTCTTGCGGAGTAGAAACTATTTCCTGTGAAGTAAATCACACGTTAGTATAGACTTAATATTCGATATACAAAACGCATAAGAAGGGGGGGTTGAATTTTGTATCCTTTTTCTTTAACAATAATCCCCTTTTAAAAGTTTCTTTTGAAACTTGCTTTTACCAAACTATTAAAAAACATTATTATGAAGTATTGCACTTTGCTTCTAAGTACTTGTATCAAACAATAGAAATTAAAAGTTGAGAGTTGAGAGTAAGAATCGACACAGCAGATTTATACTAGTTCACCCCAAACCGTGGGCTAC
>JANITX010000002.1:52639733-52650715 GCA_027564395.1 Erythroxylum ulei
AAGCAAATAACTTCAATTACTTACCTCAACCAACACTCCCACTGTAGACGACAGAAGGACGTCAACTGCTGAAGAGTGGCTCCAACGATTCCAAAGGCAACAAAAGATGAGAAAGGTGGCTCCAGGGAGAGGGAAGGGATGGTGGCTCGACGGAGATCCTAACGCGGGAGAGTGCGATGAAGCTCGTTTTTCTTTAATTTACGCAGAATATGAGACGACGTCGTTATGAGGGGCGGGGATACGACGTCGTCTCATCTGCTTAGGAGGCAGGGGATTAAAATTAAAAAACGTTATCGTGTTGCTTGGGTGGGCCTTAGGGAGGAAAGCTAATTTCCTGGCCTTTCCCGACGTTTAACTCTCCAAGACGTCGTGGATAGTACTTTGCCACATCCTACTACCAAAACGACGTAAAAAAACATGATTTTTCAACGACGTCTGCATTCAACGTCGCTGAATTTTCCCTCCTCTCGTGATGTCTCAAAAGACGTCACGAAAGCCTCCTACATTTCGCGACGTCTTCTACTAAGACGATGTGAAATGTATCTTTTTCTTGTAGTGAACTATCCAATCATCAGGCTTACCATAAGGAACATGCAAGAATCTTAAGGAATTTTCAAATTTGGAGTTAGTAGTCACCTTATGGTATCGATCCTTTATGAACCTACAATACACCGAATCATGAACTTTGGTAATAAAGAAGAAGAAGATGCAGGCCTTTAGATAGAGACTCCATACCTGGGCAGCTCCACTAGTGAGTGGTAGAAGAAATCCCTCAACAATTCTACCCTAAATAAGAAGACTAGTGATCAAGAAAAAGAAGAAGAAGCATAATTCAAGATAAGAATTCTTACCTCGATTGAAATCATCAACACGGGGATGAAGAAGACACCCGATGGCTATACCCTAATTTGGAAGCTTCTGGAATCCCCTTTAGATGAGTTGGATTTCTTTACCCTCTAAAGGAAAATCGTGAATGATAAAGCTTTTATCTACTTCTACACTTATGTTGTCATTTAAGTATTAGCTTGTATAAGTAATTATTATGGTGTCATTTCGTTGTTCCATAGATTTTCTAACATTTTTTTAGCTTTTCCTAGATGTAAGAGAAGCATCCTGAACTTGTATGTTTATATTTCATTATATTTCAATAAATTTTAATTTTTCAAATAAAACTTTCTCTTAGAAGCCTTTTAACTAGAAACCTGATCAACGATCTCAACTAGAAAATATATAATGATTCAAACTTAATTACCTTGAATTCTATGTCAACAAGAAAGGTAAAAAATAATAGAAAGAAATTTAAGCAAGGAGATAAGAAAAGTAGAACTCAAAGAATTAGGTAATATTAGACGTCTATAAAAAGAAAGAAAGAAAAGAGACTTAAGAAAGAATAAAGAAAGTAAAGCTGAGGTTGAAAATGACTGCAGAAGGAAAGAAAATAAAGCACGAGTAAATAAATAAGAATTAAGCCAAAAAATGATTATAGAAGGAAAGAGAATAAAAGGAGATAATACACAAATAAGGAAAGAAGAATTATGGCAGAAAATGGTTACGAAAGAAAGAACATAAAAGGAAAGAATGTAAGGATGATAATAGAAAATTTGATCCAAATGGAAGGATTAACATCAAAAACATGTGTAACAATTAAAGACAAGCAAAATCTTGCAATTTTTGTTGAAACATATTTGTGCATCAATTAAAGACAAACAATTCTTTTTATATAACTAATACGACTCAAACTAAAGGAAAATAGATGAATACAACAACGACATAATTTTGGCTAAAGAGAAAAGAAGAGCATAAGGAACAATATATTGAAAAATCAAAGACTCAAGAATAAGAAAGCAAAAGCAAGGAAGATTGAACAAGAAAATGAATACAACAATAGATGTAACTTAATTCAAAGAGTTTAGCATTGATATCAAATATTATGAACCTTGGTGAAGGAACACCTAACGCCTGAAATTAGTAAGGAAAAGAAGCTCTAGAACCCTTTTTGAATCAAGAAAAAAAGCCAACCTCATCCAAACTTATTGATTGGAACCAAAGTTATAAGTTCGTCACTACAAATTACCTTAAAGAGACCAGATTTAGTTATTGACTAAAGAACCAAGAGAAAGTTCTCACAACAAAGAAACCTTAAATTTTATTGATGATAAGTTGATTTTTATAATACACTAGATTGCCTCTTTAAATAGGTACGAAATGATGAAAATATTATAAAGAAATGTCTTCTTAACTATTCCTAAACATAACTAAATAGGAAATACTTGACTAGGAAGGATTTCCTTAATTAATGGCTAATTAATAACTTGATAGTTAATAATAATTAATGAAAGAAAGTCAAAACATAAAATTGCCCTCTAATCCTACATTTTTACCCTTTTCGAAAGGAAAATATGCAGATTATTAGGCTTCATTAAAAACAAGAATGTGAGTCATCCCTACATTTTGGGCTTTAAGCATTATTTTCATATGTTGGGCTTTGTCCATCATTTTGAGCCTAAAGATAAGTAATTAATAATTCCTTAGAATCTCCAACAATAGTCATATTGTCTTGAATGTTCATGATCAACCTTTGCAAAGCCTCCTTCATGTGCTTAGTTCTTGCTAATCTCCACCAATTTATCAACACCTTATGTCAAAGGTTATTCTAGTTGATTAGAAAGATACTGATAGCCAAAAGATTATACAACATACTTAGCACCACTATTTCAACAATTTGGTTGCGTGATAATTTGTAACTTATCTTGTCTCGTTTCTGATGTGAGCTTGGACTTGACTTTCTAAACTCCCTTTTCTTTCAAAAACTTATACAAACGATGCAAGTCTAGTTAAGATGTTTAGTTAACAAAATGTTCTAACTTTGATGGTTGCTAGTTTTTATTTTGTATATGGTGATGTTTATTAATCAATTTTTATCAAAATCGAAAAAAATAAAGAAGATAATTTGAACACATAATCATTTGTCACAAGCCTAGGAATTGAGGAAATATGGTTCAATTAAATATACTAAAAAATAGTCATAAAATTTACAAAACTCAGATTTACCACTTAATTGTAAATGATATTATTCTTTTAAATCTTCCATTTCTAACAGTTATTGGAGCTAAAGTTAATACTATAGATCTTTTCAGCTAGCTCCTTTGGTATGATTTTGGATAAAATATAGCATAGGCATCTTTACGTAAGTATTCTGAAAACTGTGCAGGAGCCACTGTCAATTAAAAATCCTCTGTCCTGGAGATAGAATCGTTTTTGGATCGAACTCAGCTTTCCTTGCCTGAAAGGTTGCCCATTTTGAGCCAAAATTTTTCATCCATTCCTCTTTGTTAGTATAATGGGCAAGATACTGCTTGGCTTCAATGCAGGAATTGTCAAGAAACTCCAATATTGCTTTATTTTGATCATCAAGGACCTGCCAACCATCTACTGTACCTGAAACCAGAAGCGCTAGAGTGTAGAATATATCTTCATCAGGTGTAGGTGCAGACATTCTATCATCCCATCTGCAATTTAGTTGAGAAAATAGATATTAGGAATCTTTATATATAACGGTTATAATGTCTTCAAAGAAAATGTTTTGTATATACGATCACGCACTTGTTACGGTTCATTGGGTAGAAAAGAATAGGTCCTGTGGATATATTTCTTTTAAGAAGAATGTCCCTGATGACACCTGAATCAAACTCTGATACCCTTGATCTCGGTATCATGAGGTTAAGCCATGGATGTGTTTCGTTGTTCAATGGACCGATCTCTACCCGTGTCAAGAATTTCACATAGGAGACGTCTTTTTCGAACATGAAGCCCTGAATAAAGTTAAGGTCCTTGATGGTGTGTTCCAATTCCTGTGAGAAATGCTCGAAACATTTCAACTCATATTGAGTTTTTAACTAACAAAATATATTCTACCATTATGTAGTTATGTACGACTTCACAGTAATATTTAGGTTAACTTGCAGTAGCACAATCAGATATGGTTCAAAAGTAAACGACAAAATGTATATTATGGACCACAGGATGATTGATTTGGTACCTTTTTCGCTGCGATTTCCGTGAGATCGCTATAGTGCTTTGCCATCTCTATATAGTAGACAATGCCATGCTCTTTCACCAAGGATAGTATTCTGGGAACATCCGAAGGTGGGAAGAAGGAAGTGCTCCAAGCATTAGGGGTGCCGTTGTCTAGTAGAATACCACCTTCTAAATAGTCCACTCCATTTCTTTCTTTTCTTCCACTAATTGCAATTAAACTCTCTTGATCTTTGGTGAAAGCAGAGAACTCCGTATACAACACTCTTGTCCACTTGACCTGTGATTGGAATCATCTCAAAACATATTTTTAATAGCATGTCTTTTCAATTGCTAGAAACATTAAAAGGCAAAGGAAAGAACAAAGGGAAACAACCTCTCTTTTTCAGACCCTACTTTAGTGCAACATTTCGGATTAAGTGTGATGATGATAATTAAAAGCTAGCTAGACTACATGTATTTTCAGGAAAAAAAAAAGCAATATGAATAAATAATTTTTAAATTACCTATTTATCTTAAATATCATAATATTTATGATTATTAAAATAACTAAATCTTTTCTCCAGGTACCCTTTTTGGTGCCGGTGCTAGAGCAATCCTTGCCCTCGTGATGACTCCAAACTGCCCTAAACCTCCCAATACTCCGAAAAACAGCTCAGAATTTTTGTTTGCTGAGCAGGTGATCAGCTCTCCTTTACCTGAAACATAACGAAGAAACTTTCATGAACAGCACACTCTTGACATTCGTGTAATTTTGGTATTCGTAATAATATAAAATCTTGGAGTTCAGGAGAGTATGCAGCACTCTTTGTTAGGAAATGTAACATAAACGGTCCACGTCTTAACTTAGTTTTATAAGTTAAGCTGTATCCATCGTTGACTTTTGAGCTTTCAGTTGTTTGCGCCGCCATTGGCTTCTTTTTTCCTACTCTCTCGCGTGTATAATTTCTTAAAAGAGTTGTTTCTGAGATACTTTACAACGTCCAAATATTTTTTTTCTTTGATATTTAAGAGTTGCTTCTAAGATACTTTACAACTTCCAAATATATTTTTTCTTTGACTTTTATATTTTTCCTTACATATTTTTTATTAATCTCCTTGTTCATGAATTAAGGATCAGTTTGACCCTTCTCAAAGATTCAGGACATGTTCATATATTTTGCCCATGTCCACACACATGTATAAACATCTAAGGTACGCTAAATTGCAGTAAAAAACAGGAGTTATACTTGTAATTATTATTTTTAATCCCTAAATTATTAGTATTATCTAATTGTCAACTACTTGTAATTGTGGATGTCTGCATTTCAAAAATACTTAAATTTAGCCCTAACACAGTGGATATAGGGGGAGAGCATATGGAACGCACCAGTAACAACATCAAGTTCATAGACATTGCTGATTTGAGGTCCGAATCGAAATGTTTGCCCACTGATTCCTGCATTAGAGAGTGTACCACCAACGCTTAGGTACAAATAGTCGGTCCAAGACACAGGTGCGTATCCTTCTTGAAGGGTAGCATTTAGCACATCAATCCACAACTGTTCGCCACCAACGTCGGCGAACAAGTGGCTTTTCGACACCACTACACCATGGCAGCCGCCGTTATTCAGCTTGGTCATAGCCACCACCACTCCATTCTCGGCCATGTCCTGTCCCCGGAGGGAATGGCCGGCACCCCTAGTGGCAATACTGAAAGGATTAGTGCAATTGTAAGAAGATTTTATCAAGCTTGACATATCCTCGATCGATGATGGATATAGCACTGCCTTTGGCTTGTCATGAACAATGTTGCCGTAGTCGGTAGAGGCCAATTCTATGACAGAAGGATCATTGCGAAGCTTGCTTCTCAGTTCAGGTACTTGTGTACACGACAATATGTCTGGTTGGGCTGCAGAAAATAAGAGTTGGGAAATAAACAAGATAACGATCATTTTTGCTTCTTGGATTGGTACCTATTGGGTTGTGAAGAAATAAGAAGGGAAACGTAACAAGCCGAAGCTGCTGTCTTTATGAGGTGGTGTAGGGTATAGGAAGGGGCTTATATATATAGCAGAGGATAGGAGTCCTATGCTTGTAATATGCCTATTATAGTCGAGTGTAGGAGTAGGATATTTACAAGTATAGGAATATGTTGGTTTGTTTTACAACTCTTAACTATTTAGCCAAAACATTGGCGTTGAGTTTCATGTGTAAAATCTTGCTTCTTCTTACCTTTATAGTAAGGTAATTATAAAGTATCTTATGAAATGTTTTTTTTTTAAACATGGATATATTAATATTTTCAAATACAATCAATTTTTTTATATTTATTACAGAAAAAGGTTTCATAAATTTTATTAAATTATCTTTTAGAGACTTCATTTGTTGAAAAATTCGTTAATCGAAAACAAGAGAAAAGTTCATAGAATTTGCTATAACAAGGATAAATTAATTTTAAAATGTTACAATACTAATATAAAAATATCAAAAATAATAATAAAATATTCAAAATTTTAATTTGTTACAAAATTAATTCATTTTTAACTCTTTAATTAACGATGTTGATATGACATGCTACGTCGATAAAATCCATGGACATGCAAATTTGTATGTCAATAATTTTATTAAAATAAACTTAATATGTAATCCTAATTTTTAATGGAAAAATAAGAGAGATTAATTAGGAAAATAAGATATGTTGGAAACAAAAATATTGGATAAAATTTTTTTAAAATAAAACATTTAGCTCTTAGATAAAACTTGATGTTATTTATTAATCAATAAATCTTAATATCATTAATTTAAGTATTAATTAAATTTTTTTATCAATAAATCTTAATATCATTAATTAAAGTATTAATTGTAAATTTATATTATAATAAAATTTAAAAAAAGTATTTTATTTTAATTAATATTATATAATTTCATAAAATTTAATATTTTAAAAATAATTTATTAAAAAAACTTAAAAAGATTTTCTTTGTAGCCTCTTTCTGTAATCATTACACAATAGAGGCATTGACTAAAATGACGAAATGCATCACGAATGGATTGTTTAGCTGTCATTTTCATATAATACACTGTTAAGTAACATTAAATTAAAAAATACTTTTAATTTTAATTATATTTTATTTTGTAATAAAAATTATTTATACATATAAATATTATTTAAAATATATTAAATAATATACAAAACACAATAGATTAATTATTATATAATTTTAAACCATATGAAACATAAATAAAAAAATATCCAACCAAATCTTTTATATGGATTATAACATAAGTAAAACTAAAATCAAAATCAATATTAAAATATTAAAAAAATGTCAAATAATGATTTTGCAAGATAAACGTGAAGATGTATTTTTAGATATTGTGGGAATTATGTGCAAAACATAAGGACAAAAGAAACTAAAAAATAGACTCATCAATTAATCTGAAAATTTTAACCAAAAAAAGTCATTTGAAAAGCTCTAAATTTAAACTTCTTAAAATGTTATATTTTAACTACCAAAAAAGTTAAATCTATTAAAAAAATTTAATTTACATTCAAACACTTATTTTAAAAAAAAATTGTGTGCACAATAAAAATCTCTCATATTTTCTTCTTGTTTACGGAAAAGACTCGAAATATCGATAAACTTAATTATGTAATCGATCGTTGTACCATTTACTTTTCCATATATACATTAATAAATCAATCATCAAACGTTTAGAAACCAATATTATTTGAAGCTTCTTATATTATATACGCTTCAATCACACCTTTCACATTCAATTAAAAATTCCCAGCAAAACTAGGGACTAAGGAGGGTTGGTTATCATTTTGACTTCTGGCCGTCTTTTCCTCTTTCATCACACCCCAACCGTCATTAACTAAATTTTGTCCATTAATTACGACTACCTCAAACAATCCAATCTATTTTTTTAATCAAAAATTAAAAATTCATTGTACAATAGCCCGTTGACATAGTTGGATTGAGCATAAGTGCCCCTAACATGCTCCATCGCATCAACTAAAGACCAGATGAATAACAACAAGAAGGGGATCCACATCTCATTACTGTTCGAATTCTTTCCGATTCTTCATCCACAGTTTTCCCTTTTCTGATCTCACTCCATTCTTTTACAGTGCCCTAAGGTGTTAAAAACGCCTAACTCACTTCTAAAAGTCAGTTAAAAAGGAAGAGATTTGCACATTATTATAAATTATTGAATGCTCTCATAATTGGCGGATGTGAGATTCCTGACACACCTCCCTCAATCTAGAGCAGAATTGAATATTTGATGGACGTATTAGGCAAAGGGGCATAATTGGACACCGCTCCAAACTATCGAAACAAATTGACTATGATATCATATTAGAAAGGCCTAACTCACCCCTAAAAATTAGCTCAAGAGTTAGAAAAAGAAATATAAGTAATTGAGCTATATTCATATGTACAAATCATAAAGTCTAGCTTGCATTTACATTTATCCGCCTTTCACACAACGCAGAGATTAGGATGTTTAAAAGAAATATAAAGATTAAAGAAAACGGTTCAGAGCTAACAAATTTTGTAGTTAAATGAAGAATAGTTGCAGTTAACTCATTCAGCTCATTTAGTCACGCTACGATACTGATACGTTGAACCGGATGTACAAGCTGACTTTGTTTATATGAAGATAGTGTACAATGTATGTTTATACCTAAGAGCAACGCGAAAATGACAGGTCAATTGAGAATAATTAGTGGTATATATACTTTAGCCCAAGGGACATGAAGCACGGGTTTGACTCTTGAAACCCACATTGCAAAGAATTAAAGAATGCCGTCCTTTTGAATAGAAAATAGAAAAGGGATTTTGTTAAAATATTAGGGTTCATGATAAATTAAAGAACTGTGTACTTTTTGTTATTTTTTTCAATTTTGATTGTTTTCAATTAGCTAATTTTATTAACAGCAGATATTGTGTAGAATTATGTGATAAAATTCAGGTATATGTGTTGATCTATTCTACAATTTATGACATTTCCAAATTTGTATAATCTGGATTGCTAGCTGTTGAAAAATGACCAATTCATCATTATGTGATTTTACTTTATGTAACAATTAAAAGACCGACTTTGTCTATAATTTTGATATATGCAAACATCGATACAATCGTAATCGAAATTATATCAGACAATTGATGTTTGTAATCAAGTTAAGGGAATTTGATTCTTACATAATGTGATCTTTTGACTTGAATTTCTATTAGATTGTTAGACTTATGTAACTAAAAATAAGTTTTCTAACCAAGATGCTGAATAAAAATGGTAAATTTTTTAGATATAATTTTGTTATATGTGTATTATTTTTAACCTTTTCTAGTTAATATAGTACAAAATTTTCTATAAAGAGAAAATTTAAATTTAGTATAATGTATATTGTTGGTCCTTGATGGTGCCTGAAAGGATGGTTAACTAGGTATTGATAAATTTAAATAATTATTTCTTATTTAATGAATGCAATTAATATAAAAAATCAATATATCATAAAAATAGCTTAATGTAAATCCACACTACAACAGTACAAAGCTTTGGCCTCGTTTTGAAATCGTCACCAAAAGGAATATTCGTGGCAGAATGTCAAATCTTTGGCGACATTTTACGTAATCGTCACTAAGCAGAGCATTTTGCAACGAATTCCACAAATTGTCGCAAAATGACTAACATTTAGTGACGGGTTGCTTAATTTGTTGCCAGTTCTGGGGCATTTTATGACGATTCACCATAATAGTAGCTAAAAGTATTTTTTTGGCGAGGAATTAAAAAATCGTCACCAAAAATTAATATCAAAGATTTTATATCTTATGTATTTCTTTGGA
This sequence comes from Erythroxylum ulei, assembly GCA_027564395.1. NCBI lineage: Eukaryota > Viridiplantae > Streptophyta > Magnoliopsida > Malpighiales > Erythroxylaceae > Erythroxylum > Erythroxylum ulei. The sequence continues at coordinate 52,649,603 of JANITX010000002.1, forward strand.
AAATTTTGATGATAAGTGTGCTTAATAATCTTAAGGATAATTATAATTGACATTTATATGATTTTTTATATTTTTTCATTTACCTTTTTTGTAAATTTGTTTAAATAACTAATGCATTCAAACTCTATAAATTTATTTAAATATGTGAATTTATACACAAATAATTCTTTAATGATGCTTATTGTACACAGTACTACACCTCAATCCGTTCACACAAAAATTTCATGAAAATATAATGGAGCATTTAAACATTGTAAAATATTTTCAAAATTTTAAGCATATTGTTGAAAAACATATATATGGTAGTTAATTTAAAATTTAAAAAGTAAATACTTTTTGGACATAAAAAGATAAACATATCTAAACTTTTATAATTAATAAGATCAAAATATCATAAATTTAAGTTGACTATTGTTCTTAATCATTAATATTTATTAACAATAAAACAATAATACATATAAATATTGAAATATGGTAAGCAATATAATATAATGAAATATAGTAAGTACTACAAAATGTTAACTAGAAGTTTAATAATTTTTATAGACAAAATAATAAATAAAGTTTCACGCCTAATAGTCCATTGAAAAGGAAAAAAAAAACAATTATTCTTTTGATTCTAAGTGACAATTTTTTTATTTAACATGTGTAGTGGTTATTTGTCTCTCGAGTTTAGCTACATGAAATTTGGATCTATCATCTTACAAATTGAAATGGGGACTCTTTATCAAAGACTTAGGAGGCAATTACAAATGGGAGAAGAAAAAAAATGAAACTTCTTTAAAAAAAGTATCGAGAGTCAAATATGTGATATAGATTTTGGGTAGGATTTTATAGTATCGGAGCAATGGAGAGAATGAAGGGTAATACATGAGATTAAAGCTTTTTTTTTAAATAGAATATTAAAAGAGGATCACTATTGCTTCATGGATAGCTTGGGCGTCAAGATTTAGGGAGTGTTTGGTTGATGAGTTCGAGAAGGAGGTAATGGGTATGAGATGAAAGTGAGTAGTTAGTTGTTGATTATGATTATAGGGGTAATGGTTTGATATCCCACTTTGGGGGAATCCTCCATACCCCCCATTTAGTAGAGGAATGAAACTCATTCCTTAG
>JANITX010000002.1:52692539-52703933 GCA_027564395.1 Erythroxylum ulei
ATTAAATTTGTTTACGGTTTAGTGCTTAGTTGTGACCATTGACTTTTCTCAGCAGGTGATGCTTTGTACTTATATGGATCTTTTCTTTTGCTTTTGTTGATAGATAGTAATACCATCTTTTAAACATCATCATTATTTACATGGAACATTTGAAACAACAGATGTCTGAACTTGCTATGAGACAATGGAATTGCACAATCATGTTGTTTGATAATTTGGGGCACAACTTTTGATGTATGCTCGTCTTTGAAAACAGATGGGTGCCACGAAGGTTTCCGGTAAGAAAAATGATGCAATTTGCATGTCCCTATCAAAGACATTTTTGAAGAAAAATGAGGGGATTCCAATAGGAACAAAAGTGCAGGTAGGATAAGGCAAAGAGTTTGCTTTTGTGGTGAATTTACCATAAAAAAAAAAGAAAGCAGCAATTAAGCATAGGAATGTTCACTCACCTATTAGGGAAGCCAATTGCACAGCTCTTTGTATTGGGTAATATTTCCTGTATTTAGTTCATAGCCTGGTCTCCTATGCACGAGGAGTGATGAATGATTGGTCAAACCATTTTGTTGGTACGAACTTCAGATGGTCGAGCACAAATGCAGTCTTGGTAGCTGACAATCAAACGATTGTCCCATCATTGATTCATCATTACCAATCAACCTTAGAAAAGATTATTCAGGTGAACACCAAATGAAGGCCTGTCAAGCTCTGGTCATTTTGTATCATGCAAAGAAAATAAGAGCCATTTGTTTTGGACGCTTTTACTAAATTTTGTACGTGTAACATGTTTAGGTAGCTCCTCCCACGTCCAAAAAAGTCTTTTAGTCTGTTTGATCAAATTGCACAGACGCTCCAAACTCAATTTACTCCGTCAATTGGTCTAATGGCAGCTTTTTCAAGCATTGTGCGAACAGAAGTCTCTAAGAAGTGAACCCCTTTATCCGAGCATCACAGGGTATACATTGAAAATAACTTATCCCGTAATTTCACAAGAAAAATTTTGGGGATTGCCATGGTCAGCTAAGGATGTTTTCTTTCTGACTCATTAATAAAGAAGTTTCGTGCCAGTAAAGCTGCTCCAACTGCTGGTTCCACCTACAAATGCAAAATTAGATGACAGAATAATCAAACTACTTTAAAAGCAAAGATGCATTAGATTGACTTGAGAACAGATGAGTGAGTAGTAACCTGTGGACTAATTGGAGAAGCCCCAGGGAAGAGCTCCTTTATACACTTCACAACTTCTTTTCCAATATCCCAACTCTTATTAGCTTCAAGGACACCACCAACCATCACAAGAGGAAAATAACCATTTCCATCTGCCATAAGAAGTCAATTTGACCTAAAGAAGTTGAATAAGCAGGTAAAGATAAAGTCTACGCGTTCTACAAAAAAAATTGTTCAACAGATTCGTACTTACTTTTATTTAGATAAATCATGCCAGTAGTAGCACACTATAATACCAGGAACAAATATCTATGTCGTCCACAATGGGTGACAAAACAAGCTTACACTATGCACATCATAAGCAAGATTTCAGATTAGTTTACCACCTTCACCACACAAACCAAGCCTCTTGACAACGGCTTTCACGCTTAGAGCCAATTCCTGGACAGCATCTTCTAAGATCTTATTTGCCACCTGATCTGAGGCTTCAGCACAAGATACAACCTCTGGAACAAGGGCTGCAATCCGTGCCCAAGATGGATCTGCATATGTCCACCTAAAACCCATTGATAAAATATCACTTCATCAAGTTACATGCACCACATCAGGAAACCACACATCGACCAATTGTTTTGCAGAGATATTGCTTTTCAGAGCCATAGCATCCCACATGTTTAACAATATAATTCAATTCGAGTGCTCAACATCTTAACTAATCATGTAAGACACCTTAAGATCTTCTATCAAAGACCAAAAGTTAAAATTGTTGAGGATTCACAACACCAACACCTTCAAGTTCCATAAAGAAATTTATGTGCTTTTTCGCATGTAGAAGATGAATATTGCTCTCTTCTTTGCTTTTGTCATGGCAAAAGCTTTATTCATGGACAGTTCGATGTGCATGTTCCATAGATGATCTCAGTCACAGAGAGATATTAATCTAGCCAAAGATTCATGGAGAGAATTGACACCATACTGTTCACATTTTAAAATAATGCTTAGATATAAGGATTTTATACAGGGTCTTTAATATCTTATCCTCTCAAGAATTGTTACTCTTCGTTTATGGGCCTCACAATCACTTGGAATTCAAAAGAATGAAGTAACAATAATCATCCAAAAGGAGAGCAACTAAAATCTTTTCAGCTTGGTTCCATCAATTCAATTTTAGGACTAAAAGCCAAGAGTATGCTGATTTCACTTCTAGAAGAATTAATGTGCAAAAATGGAAGTACAGATAAGTCAAAGAGCAACAAGATTCCATATAAAGGAAAGTAGAAAGCACTTTAGTGGGTGTGTATGCATGTGTGTGAGTATATATGTATGTACAAGGAAAAAATGAGCCCATACCCAATTAGTTCATCAGGGGAAGAAAGACCAAGCACCTTAAGAATTTTTTTTGTAAGCATTGTCTGTGGACCACGACCATCATAAGCCCTTATAACTGAAGTCAACGCCCGAGCAGCAATGCCATAGCCACTGTAAATTATCGAAATTTAATTTCTCAATATGAAGTAAAAGGACTTGCGAATGGAATAGATGAACCAGGCCATACAAAAATAGTTTACAGTACATAACAACTCTAAAAGTGCTACAAAAAATCAATGAGAAATAAATGAATCATTCTGTAAGAAGTTCTCTTGGAAAGTAATTAACAATTGTTCAACTATAATAGATAATAACCTGAAAATGAAGCTCAAAATTTAGGACATTAAGGCATGAGGCAACTACCTTCCCCAGTCTCCTAATACAGGCCCTACACCTGAGGCACGAGCTACTCTACCATCTTTCCCAACTCCATATGCGATGCAACCAGTACCAGCAATTAAAACACAACCATGAAGCTTGCCCATGGTTCCGCTTGCCAGAGCAGCAATAGCATCATTATGGACATATAACTTCGCATGGCTGGGGAATATGTCCCTGGATAAACTTGAGCTAATTCAAAATCCAATTCCAAGGAATCCCTACCAAAAGGGTTCTTAAGGCTGCAAAATTGCAGTATTTAGACAGCAGCAAAGCATCCAAACACCACCATGCCATTTTGGGGGAGAATACACAACAGAAAAAGCAGGCATATTTACAGTTGAACAGTGCAGCAGTTATTGGTAAGTGGTATAGAGAAGTCCTAGACCTGAAATCAAACATTTTCTGTTCGCTGGTTTATGTAGGGGCTATACAACATTATAAATTATATAACTGAACTTAATTTTCACTTTGATTAATTATAACCTTACAGACAGATATATATTATTGTTCGTTTCCACTAGTCATGTTGATCTTGCAGCATTACCAAGCTTCATGCCACCCATTATATCGGCTAAACCATATTCAATAGTTTGACATATATCTGAACACACCTTAGCCAACGCACAATCTTTTCTTCATCAGTTGGATGGTTAACACCAGATATACACAGGCAAACAGCACGGACAGCAGATAGTTTTGAGCCAGATTTTGAAAGGGCTTCACTCATAACCTCCTCTAGTGTAATTCTAGCAGCTGTTTCTGTAGATACACAAAGAGACCAAATTGCACTTTCTAGTCTCTCAATTTAGTGGATAGAAATAGGTGATTGCAAGCAGATATAGCAAATGAGAGATAAAAACGTAAAATATAAGTTTAGGTAACAGCATCAAAAGTGTTTTCTATACACATTTTTAGACAATAAATGATTTGTTTCAATCCTTTGGAGATAAGATGACAAATAGGTTTAACCTTTCTTTAAACCTATACTAAAAAAGGTGAAATCCATGAAAATTTGGAAGCAAAATGGTACACTAGAAACTGATATTCTATTTCATAGAAAAAGAACAAGGGTTATGGAGGGGAGAAGACAAAATGGCTGTACGTTGAACAGTGGTTCCAGCCACTAAAAAGCAACAAGAGCCAGGCATGGCACGAGAAAGAATATAAAAGAACCAAACTTTTGAAGGAGAAAATGTTCATAAAAATTACTCGTGCGTTAGTAATACTGCATATTTTCTTAATTGTGGCAATTTGCAGAAAGAAGTCTGGCGCATCTCTGTGAAGGTTTATAAAACTTGATGTTCTTAAAAGGTTAGTTCCGAACCTAATGAATTTTCATAATCATCATGGGCCTCAAAACCTGTTAAACATAAAAGCTAAACAACTGTCCCCAACCGAAGGATAAGCTGATCACAATTGCTCAATCTAAAAAAAATAACCTTCCAATCTTTACATCAGCCAGACAATATCAACATACCTCCCTAAATGAGAAAAGAGATCTAGTTCAGTCAGGAACAAAAGAAAAATACCTCCTATGCTGTTGTGATTAGAGCAACCAGCAACTGCACGAGCTAGAATACGATGAGGCTTAGGAAGACTCTCTGAGATAGGGAAAAAAGGCATACACACACACACTGTTGAAGTAGTACCCCCATCCAACCCCAAAACCACCCCATCATCAGTCCCATCTCCCTTTTCATAATGATCTACAACTCCTACTCCTTTCTCTCCATTTATTTCCGCGGAATTCTCCATGGAGATCATTCTATGCATGCTGTTATTAGATTGTGACAGTGGGCAGTGAAAAAAGAAAAAAAGAGGAACCGGAAAAGAACCCAAAAACTATAATCTTGGCACCAAAACGATAAGAACAAGACAACAGAGTAAAAAAAAAATTGATCTTTGGATGGCAATTAACGACGGAGTGTTAGACCGGCGAAAGTCTGCGGGCAGTTGGTCAAACGGTTTACTTTTTTGGTAGGTACCCTTCAATAGTTCAATGTTTATTGATGTTTGATGACGGCACATAAGATTTAATATTTATTAGTATTAAAAAAATTTAATATTTTAATAAATATATTTTGACCTTAGAAAGATTCCAAATTTTCATTATAGTTTGTCAATAATATTTAAGAGATTTTGAACTTTTTAAGAAAATTTTAATTTAGTATCAAACTTTTTAAAATTTTTAATTTAAGTGTTGGTTTCTGTTTCTTGATGCAGTTTTAATAAAAAAGGAAACAATATATTCAAACACGTTTGGTTGTTTCTGTTGCAATATGCTATTTTAAAAAATTGGAACTGTTTGGTTCCACTTCTGTTTTTCTGTTGTTGTTTTGTTTTCTGTTTCTTGTTTTTAGTTTCTGTTTTTTATTTAAAAAACGAAAACCTATTTAGTTGAAGTTTATAATATAAAAACTGAAAACAAAAACCTGTTTGGTGGAGATTTCTAATAAAAAATGAAAACAAAAACATGTTTAGTTTTATTATCATTTTTCTATTCTTTTGTAATTATATTATTATGTGTAATAATTATAATATAATACATTATATTTTTAAATTAATTATCATTATAGTTAAAATTAAATATATGTAAATCAAATATTATTAAAAATTACACATTAATTATATATAATAAAATTACATAAATTAAAAATTATATTAATTCGTTATAATCAATAAAAAGAAAGAAGATGTCTTCCATAAGTACTAATTAGGAAGGATCATAGTTTCAACAATACTGACAAGCGCTTAGAAGACAACAAAAAAAGAGTGCCCAATTGCCCAGATCCTCTTCACAACTAGTAGAATTATTCCAATTTTCCAACTTTTCAGGTTTTTCTTGCTTTTGGTAGTCTTGAACCTTGACCAAAATATCCACAATTTTCACAAAGAAAGATCGTTTCTCTTCTCAAACACGGCGACGGTAGTTGCATCATATTCCTGCTCCAACTTCTCTCCAAAGACTCTCTTCGTTTCGTGGGTGAGAGAAGTATCGCCAAAGACACCATGATGACGTTCTATGGTTTTCGATTTGGGGTCTTGACTTTGGCTTTATGAAGGATAAGATATTAGAACCAACTTAGCGAATGACAGGTGTATTTATAGACAATGGAAGAAAAGCTCGAGAGGGTAAAAGTCAGTGACATAATCTTATATCTATATAGATAATATTAAATATAACACAAACCTAGAGTCAGCCGAAGATGAGGATGCAAGTCGGCGCAAAGAGGAAATGAAAACCTGTTGTGAAATGTTAGGGAAACATAATTTTTTGGTTTCCGTAATATGGTTGTCATTTTTTATTTTTTAAAACATGACAACGCAATAATAATGTTCAAACGTGTTTTAACAATAAGTTTTATTTTTAATAAAAACCATAACTAAAAACAAAAAAAAGAATACAAACACCCCTAAATTTTGGTTGTTTCTGTTGCAATTTGCTATTTCTAAAAATTAAAAAAAACTACAACGGATTCACGAAAACAAAAATTAAAGGTTTTCTAATTTATCATAACAAGTTTTTGTTTTCTTTTCTAGTTCTTCCTCTTATAAACTTTCTCCACTGTAGAAACTCTCATCTTTCTCTTTTATGTCCCATACTCGTCTCTTCTTTCTCTCCTACTTCTTTGTTCTTCTCTTCTCTCTTAAGTCCCTAACGCATCTCTTATCTCTCTCCTAGATTTCTGGTATGCGTTTTTGCATTCCTAGTTTTCTGGTTTATGTTTTTACATTTCTGGTTTTTTGGCTTGCAAATCTGGTTTTCTGGTTTGAGTTTTTGCATTTCTGATTTTTCTAGTTTGCATTTATGCATTTTTGTTTTCTAGCTTGCGTTTCTACATTTCTAAGTGTTCTTCTACATTTTTGGTTTATTGTTTCCTTAGACTAGATACAAAGTTCAATAACTAGTAAATCCCATTTAAACACGTGATGAGAAATCCAGTTAGTTTTAAGGTTACAGCTTTGCTACAGGTTTCAAGTTAACAATGTTTCAATTGACAATTGAGTTTATAAACACGTTTTTATTTTTAGTTTTTTTATTACAAATCTCAATCAAACAAGTTTTTGTTTTCGATTTTTATATTACAAATTTTAACCAAACAGGTTTTTGTTTTTTTTAATAAAAACTAGAAAACAAAAACTAAAAACCACAACAGAAAAAACAGAAGTAAAATCCACATAGAATTTGATGGATATGCTACATCAATAAAAACAATCTTTTAACCTGATTTATACAAGTTTTAAAATGTTAATCACTAATTAAGTACCTTAAAAATTTTGATACTGAATTTTAAAAATCTAAAAAAAAAGTATACTTTTATATTTGTTATCCTTTAATATTTAGATAAATTGTTTTTAAATATGAAACCATATTAATCTACATAAGTAGTTGGTGTAGATCCCAAATTTCCCCTTTGAACTGGAAGGAAAAAAGGATTAGCCCTCCTTGGATCTAAAAGAAGTTAGAGTTTTACCACCTTTCATATTCCAATAATGATTTTTGCCTTATTTGCCCGCTCACATGTCTATTTATATGAAAAATTCAGTTTCTACGAAGATGTACAGTTTGATGCATGGTCGTGCACACAACCGTGCATCTCTAAAAAAATTCAAAATTATGCACGGTCATGTAAGTGGATACATGGCCATGCATCTTGCAAGTCATGCTGAATTCTTCATTTTCTTGCATTTTTTATCCTATCTTCACTCTAATTCATCTCCTTCTTGTTCCACAAAGAAAAATGAGTTTGAACATCAAGAAGATAGTTCAAAGAATATGTTTTTAGTTAATTTTAACTCGTATGCTTCCAACTTTTACCTAAAACCAAATGTGAATCAAAATGAGTATCTTAAGCCTTTCATAATATTAATCACTAAGCATTAAGGAGTGAATATATAAACAATCAAGCACACATCAATAAACCCACGTTGTGAACCCATATTGGCATGTAAGTTAGGGTTCTCTATTGTTTTGAAGAATATAGGCCTAACACCGACTTATACTACACTTGTGTTAGGTAAGACAATTTGAATTTTTAAGGTTTCATAAGAATAAAAGGATTTTGTAGGACTAAAGTAGGAAGGGGAGAGAGAGCAGTCACAAAGGGTTGAAGTACAGCATCTTAACACAATTAAAAGTAACTTTGGAGGTAAAGGAGGGGATTTCATCAACATGCAATCAAATAACATCAAGTAATCAAGATATATGAAAATGGTTTCTTTTATCTTGATTTGCTTATTAAATATTATTGGTTTCTTTTACCTTATTATGATCTAAATTGGGGTGGATCTATATTGGATGGACCATATAACTATTATTTTGGATTGATTTCTTTGATTTAATGAAAGAAATAAACTATAAGTTATTTATGATTACTTATTGTGATTGAATTGAATATGCTAGAATTTTATTCAATTTCACATTTTATATATTGGGATTGAGAAATCATATATAAGAATAGCTTATGGCATGAAAAATAAGATTTTCATTAAATTTTTGAAATATGACTACATAAATCTTATGTGTTAAAGTTAAATATATCAAAGGAATTTATAGAATCAGTTAATGATTAGAAAGATATTTCAATCAATTAACTTAAGGATAGGGTTTGTATTTCTTGAGAAAGAATATGGTTGTAACTTTAAAATTTTTACTAGGCCAAGAAACTAGACTTAATCATTGAATCAAAATACACTCAAGAATAAAAAGGTTTTAGGGGGATTTTATATCTAGATCTTAATTGTCATTTAGTTGTTCAATTTTTCTAAGCCTTCAAGAGTGATTTTGAAGTTGTTCAAGAAGGGAAAAAGGAAGAGGAGGATCAGAGCTCTCATTCAAGCCAAGAAACTCTTCATTTGGTGAAGATTCAAGGTAAGTTTGATCTTAATATTTTGAATTTTTGAAAGGGTTTTGGTTCATATAGCTTAAGAACTGTATGGGTTTAAGAATTTTATGATCAATTTTAATGAATATGTCTTATGGGTTCTCCAATTGGAATTCCTATTGAATGGAAGATTTTGCCTTTGATAAAGAAAATCAAGAGAGGCAAGGGGAGCAAGGGGAGAGACATTTTTAGCAAAGTTTCAAGCAAGGAAATCAAGGTGAGTTTTATGTTTATAATTGAATAATGAACCGTGAATGTTTCCTTTTAAAGCAGGAGAATAAAATGATTTCAATTCCCTAATAAATGTTGCATTTATTGCTTCTTGAATTTTATGATGCTTTTATTGCCTTGAATGATTTGTGAAATTGCTATATGTTTTGGTGTATGAATCTTGATGATGAATTGTGATATGGAAATGGTTTTGAAAGGACTCTATGAAATTAAGTTTTAGAAATGCATATGAAATATTTCGTGCTCATGAAATACAAGTTTTGCTAAATGTGTCATTTGAGCAATCGATTTTCAAGTCATGAATTACATGTTATGTGGATTTGGTGTAATCAATTCAAGAATGTCACGTGCACATTGACCAAGTTAAAGGCTTCTCTCGCCTGCTCGTTAGTGGCACGGAGCTCCTTCATGGACTCTCTCAAGTTTACAACTACACAAGACCATTATGTGGAATTGTGTAGTTCGTCATATTTATGGATCCACCCAAACCATTCTGATGTGCTTATGTGTTTGTGATTTGCGAATGAGTCGAAAAATGCATAAATTGTGTTGTTTGTGATTTTGATTACTTGACAAGAATTTTGATAAACATTTATTTTATGACTCAATAAGAATGTTTTATGACAATGGACTTTTTGAACGATTTTGCTTGTTATTTGTTATAAACTTGTTACCCACAAGCTTTTTAAATTCACCCCTATTTCCCTGCCATCTCTAGGTGATGAGCAAGAGACAGAGTGAAAGAAAGTCAAGGCATTAGTCCGGATTTGCATGTTTTGTTTTGTTTTGGAATAATTTATGTAAAACAAGGTTGTAGTCGCATACTAAGCAATTATAGTTCAAGTATTTTATGTATTTTAGGATTTTGCGAAATATTGTACCGTGGTTCGGAATGGCCATTGAAGCTTGTAAAACTCTTAATTTATGATGTTAATGAAATATGGATTTGTGTATAGATTTGACATGTGAATTTGTGTATGGATGAGGTGGAGTTGGAATATGAATTAATCAAGGATGAGGTTAAGTTGGAATTAAGTACACTTGAAGAAGCTTGAGTTGATGATTTTCCACATGAATTGTTTTGATACACACACACACACACACACACACACATAAGTGAGATGTTATGGAAAAGAAAATAGGAATTATGAATGGATAATAATGATGTTGCATTAGTTAAGGAAATGAATTTGGGACAAATTTCAAGTTTTTCATAAGGGAAATTTTGTGAACTGACTCTAGGGAAAATCTGGAATAATCTAGGTAGAACTAGTCAAAATTGTCTTCTTGGAAGTTGTAGATGATCTTTCTAGCTTCCCAACGATATAAAGTTTGTAATTTTTGGATACTGGAGTGAAAATATATGATCGTTACAAGATGTGATGTTGCATGGAATGTATACACAGGACAACTGTAGTAAATGATGAGAATGTGTGGTTTTGATGAATCAAATGGGTTGGAAATTGAGAGTTGTATGAGATAATTTTGGGTATTTGAATTGATATGAAGTGATTTTGCACTAGAAGAGTTGAATTTGAGAAGATTATGAGTGAACATGATGTTAGATTAGATGTAGGAAGCATTGGAGAGGCTTTGGAGGAGTTTGGGAAACACCTATGTCCATTAGACGGACTTTAGGTCCGTTATCCATTAAACGGACCTTCTCGGGTCAAAAATGACCCCTAGCATCTCCAATGTCTGTTTAGCGGACATCATATCCATTAAACGGACCTTCTTGGGTCAAAAATGGCCCCCAAGCCCGACAATGTCCATTAGGCGGACATGTAAGTCTGTTTAACAGATATACACAGGACAACTCCAATAAATCATAATTTTTGACCTTCCTAATGGCAAAATCTCACTTTGTAGTCTTCATGAAATTTATAGATCTAGAAGTATTCTTTCAAATCGTCTAAGAACGAACTCAATCCGACATCTTTATTGAAAGTTATGGCAATTATACCATGTTAGGTACAATATGATTGATGGTATAAACATGCTTGATTCTTTCGGGCATAACTTCCTCATCCGACCTCCAAATGAAGTGATTCTTGAACTAATGGATTTATAAGACATTTTTATATCTCTACATGTAAATTGGTAGCCTTTGGTATTGATTTGAAAAAGACTGATAGAAAGAAATTGAAGGATCGGTTGAAAGAGCATGCGATTGAGCCCAAGTTGCTATTATTAATTGGCTGCATTCTTATAATTGTTAAAGCACTTTTTGACTCCTAATTGCTGATTTTTTGTGCTTAAATTGATTCCCTATGATGAGCTTATGCTTTATGCAATTTGTTAGTAAAATTGTGCAAATGGACATTAATTGCATTATAATTTTTCTAAGTACAATTGATACTGC